>ML784736.1:823347-833857 GCA_009831015.1 Picea engelmannii
TTTGACAGCTTGCAAATGACTCTGTTTAGGTGCAGCCTGATATCTTCCTACCATTCCTACAACATGCATTATGTCTGGGTGAGATGTTGTGATGTACAACAGGATTCCTATCATTGATCGATATGAGCTTTGATCAACATCAGCTAAATCATCATCCTTGCTTAATTTACATCCAGTTACCATAGGTATACCCACAGGTTTAGAATCTTCCATTTGAAACCTTTTCAGCATTTCTCTTAAATATTTTCCTTGAGAGATGAAGATCCCATCGGGCCTCTGAGTAATTTACAGACCAAGGAAAAATGGCAGTTCTCCTATCATAGACATTTCAAATTTAGACTCCATGGAAGAAGCAAACCATTGTACCAGTGAATCCTTATTACATCCAAAAATGATGTCATCTACATAGACCAGTACGATGAGCAAAACATTATCCTCTGTCTTAATATATAGAGTGTTGTTAGTTGTTCCTCTCTTGAACCCTTTGTCTTTGAGATACGTATCTAGTCTATGATACCAGGCTCGAGGGGTTGTTTTAAACCATTTAAAGCTTTCTTCAACTTGCATACTAAGTCAGGGTTATCAGACAAGTTGAAACCCTCTGGCTGTTCCATATAGACTTCTTCACTTAAATCTCCATTGATAAAGGCTAACTTGACATCCATTTGGTAGACTTTAAACCTTTTATGACAAGCATAGGCAAGAAACATTATGATAGCTTCTAATCTTGCTACGGGCACAAATGTTTCTTCAAAATCCAGTCCTTCTATCTGAGCATAGCCTTTACAGACTAACCTTGCTTTGTTCCTGATAACTTGTCCTTTCTCATTCAACTTATTCTTAAAGATCCATTTGGAGCCAATGACGTTTTTACCTTCGGGTCTTTGAACCATCTCCCATGTATTGTTTTTCTCAATCTGATCAAGTTCTTCATTCATTTCTTTAACCCAGTGATCATCTGTGTTGGCTTCATTAAAATTCTTGGGTTCCAGCATGGATATGAGAGATATATGAGATTGTTAAGTGGTTTTGATTAGCTTTCTCTTGGTTTGTACCCTTTTGTCTTTTTCTCCAAATATCTGACTTGTAGGATGATTCTTTTGAATGATCTGGAGGAGGAATTTGTAGTTGACTGTTGATTTGAGTCTTTCTGAGTGTTTGAGTCTTCATCTGATTCAGAGTCTTCGTTTTTTTATTCTTGGACCTGTTCATCTTCAGCTTTAGCTGTGTCTTCTGTAGAAGTCTCATTACCGTACACCTCTCTTTCTGGGATTCCTTCATCAATTTTTACATCAATATAGTCAACCATTTTATGTAGCCTCTTATTATAGCATCTGTATCCTTTACTGTTTGTAGCATACCCTAAGAAAATACCTTCATCCTCCCTGTCATCATATTTGCCGAGGTTTTCATCATTATTTTTTATGTAGCATTTACTCCCAAAGAATCTGAAGTGTTTGATTGAGGCAGGTCTTCCAAACCATAATTCATAAGGTGTTTTGTCACTTTGGGGTCTGAGGTGAGATTTGTTAAGTACATGGACTGCTGTGTGTATTGCTTCTACCTAGTAGGCTTGACCAATGTTCTTCTCATTCATCATTGACCTAGCCATTTCCTGCACTGTTCTGTTTTGCCTGTCAACTACTCCATTTTGTTGTGGAGTTCTTGGTATTGTGTATTCTCTCTTGATCCCATGATCATCACATAATTCCTTGATGTCTCTTGACATAAAATATCCTCCCTGGTCTGATCTTACTTCCTTTAACCTCTTCCCTGTTTGGGTCTCAGTTAAAGCCTTGAATATCTTAAACTTCTCAAATGCTTCAATTTTTTCTTTGAGAAAGGCTACCCAAGTAAGTCTGGAGTAATCATCGATAATCAACATGAAGTAGTTTTCTTTCCCTGTGCCTTCCTGTCTTGATGGTCCACATAAATTCATATCAACTAGTTGGAGTGGTTTATCTGTTGAAGTGAAGCTCTTGGACTTAAACTGTGTCCTAGTTTGCTTCCCTTCTTGACAGGGTTTACACACTGAATTTTGGGGCTTTGATATTTTCAGAAGATCTTTTACTGCCTCGAGGTTTTTGAGTTTGATTAAGCGGTCAAAGTTTATATGTCCAAGTCTCCTATGCCATAAGAAACTTTCATCATGTTTTCTTATATGACATTCTTCTCTATTTTCTTTCAGCACATATACATTATTTTCTGTCCTTATGCCTTTGGCCACTACTTGTCTTGAGTTTACAGACTTTATCTTACAATCCTTGGACGTGAACAACACCTTGCATCCTCTGTCACACATTTGACTTACACTGAGAAGATTATGTTTCATCCCATCCACAAGTAGAACATCTTGGGCTTTTCCTTTTCCATTACTTAAGCTCACCATCCCTTTTCCTTTTATTTTCCCTCGAGCATCATTTCCAAAGGTTACGGTTCCTGATTTACTTTCACTTAGTGATAGAAACTTGCCTTTGTCTCCTGTCATGTGTTTGGAGCAACCATTGTCTATATACCAAGGTTTCGTTTTTCTTTTAGCAGATAATACTAATCCACACTTGTTACTTTCCTTCTTCTTCCAAAACTTGACGTTTTCAACAGGAGATTTCGAATCTGGTTCATAGTTCATTAACCGACAGCCAAGAGATTTATGTCCAAAGCTATGACAAGTGTAGCATTCAACCTCATTATTCAATAAGTCAAACTTATTGTTGCAGTGTTTCCTACTTCTTGACTGTTGATTATTTCTTTCCCTCCTTAGTTGTATGTGTCCAAACTTAATTTGGCAATTTGCAGTCTATGAATGATTATTACCTGACTGTATCATTCTTTGTTGTGGGAAGTATTTATTCCTTTGAAATCTTTATTTCTCATTTCTAGGTCTTAAGGAACAATTTACAACTTTGTGACCAAAGTTAGAACAATAGAAACAATAGCCATAGAAAAACTCTTTGTACCTGGACAATGGTTATCTTCTTTGAACAAATTGATTTCTTTCTTGCTGATGACGTCTTTTAGTAGAAAGAAAATTGTTTCTTCGTCCTAAAGATTCAATCCTAACACCATTTTCTTTACTCATCCTGGGTTTTTGATTGTCTTCCTTTATTTCTACAGGTTTGTTATTGTCCTTGGTTGTACTTTTGACAAACTTGACGGGTTCTTCATTTCTTGTCTTCTCACTGCTTGATCCCTCTTCATAACCCAAACCAGTTTTTATCTTTGGATTCCTTTGCTGATTCAGAATGGTGGTTAATCCTTCTGAGGCTTTGATACTTGTCAGATTCTGATTATACAAGGCTTGAAACTTCTCCATTTCTTTCCTTGTTTTCACTACTTCTTGTTCTAATGATTCACATCTTGACTTCTTTTCTGATAGTTGTTGTTTTAGAATCTCTTCGATTTTATTTGCCTCTTCCAATTCTACCTTTAGTAGGACAAGGTCTTCACCATGTTTTTTACTATCTTTCTCGAACTGTATCAACAATTGTCTTTTCTTTCTATTCTTGATTCTTAGTCTGTCAATCTCTTCCAATGCACTGATCAGTTATCCTTCCAAGTCAACCACAACTTCTTCTTCATTAACGTCACTCCCTGTGCTATTATTGTCATAGTCCTCTTTGGCCATAAGTGTGAAGTCATTTAGTTTATCTTCAATAGATGAATCATTATCCTGATCATCTGAAGGATCATCATCATTGTTTGCACAAAGACTTTTCTTCTTAAATTTATTCTCTTTAAAGAAATTTCTGTGTTTGTATTTCTCCTCATCATCAGAAGTCTAATCCTTTCCTTTGTGGGGACATTTGTTTGCAAAATGACCTATCCTACCACAGTTAAAACATTTGAAGGGAATTTTACCTTTGTATTTGCCTGATCCCTTCTTCAGTCTCTTCACAAATTTTTCTTCAATTTCATCGGGCTCATAATCCTCATTCTTGTCTGCTTTAAATGATGCTTCTCTGGAGGTGGATTTATCTTTAACTATTCTCATTTCATATGCATTCAATGTTCCGAGAAGTTGGTCAAACTTCAAGGTTTTCAGATCATTAAGTTCTTCTATAGCAGAGACCTTCGGGTTGAACCTATTTGGGAGAGATCTCAAGATTTCTGAACTAAAGAAGGTTCCCCAATTGTTTCACCAAGTGCCTTCATTGCATTTACCATTTATTCTACTCCCAGAAAGTATTTTCCAACAGTTTCATCTTCCTTCATCTTCAGTTGTTCAAACTGTATTCTGTAGGTTTGAATCTTTGCATCCTTTACCTTCTCATTACCCTCATAACTGTTAATGAGTTTGTCCCACATTTATTTGGCAGTTCCTAGGTGCATAAATTTTACAAATTCTGCTTCTGCAAGACCACTCAAGATAGCATTCATAGGCTTAGCATTGAAGCTAAATTCTAGTTTGTCATCCTTATTAGCTAGCACAACTGGCTTTACATAACCAGTCTCTACCACATCCCAAGCATCTGCACCTAAAGCCATTATGTAGGTTCTCATTCTAACTTTCCAGAAGGCAAAGCTTGTTCCATTTAGCAGAGGGGCCTTATTGGTCGAATTTCCTTCATGGCTTGACATGTTTAAGCTCTAGGATCTACCCTTAGATAAAAGGGGCCATCTCTGATACCAATTGTTAGACAACTAAGAGGGGGGGGTGAATTAGTTGTTACCATGCTTAAACAATTATGGTTCTTTTAAACTCTATGTAGAGACACTGGATGATGATCACAATAATGCAGGGAAATAAATAATGACACTTTCAACATCATTCACATATATGAGAAACACAGAGACAAATATTTCCCGAGGAAACCCATGTAGGGTAAAAACCTCTTTTTCTTTATATGATAAGTAATGGTTACATTCTTTACAGTATCATACATATGAGCACCAACTCATAATGAGGCTACAACCTTAGTTTTGCAAGCTGCAACATGCTGAGAGCACCAACTCTCTGTTTTCTCTAGCACCCACTAGAGGGAAGCACCAAATCCCTGGTTTCTCTAGCACCAACTCCCTGGTTTTTCTAGCACCAACTAGAAGGAAGCACCAACTCCCTGTGTTCAAGAACCCACTTGAACCTTTGAGGACACAGGTCCTCCCTACCTCCTCCCAACCACCCTGAAATATAAATATTTGATATTGAAACTTATTACAGTGATATGATGTTCAACAATGGCTTACCAGACTCATCACTATTCTGCTGTATTTCGTTGCTCTGTCTGCCTCATTGCCTTTCTGTAAACATCACTTGCGTTGTCTGTTCTTCCAGTTTTTATGCTCTGTGCGCCATGTCCATTCATTGTACAGTTCCTCTTCTGTGCTCTTCAGCTGTTGCACTCTCCTCCTTCTTCACACATGAATCACGTTCACCAACAACAATGACAGCAACACCAACCTCTTCTCTTCTCTGTACCGTATATATATATCTTATGTGCATCTTGTGCATGCAATATTCACCATTCCTCTGCATGCTCATCATGCGCTAATCTCCTCCACATCTCAAGTGTTATGCGTGATCATCATCGTGACTCTTCAACTTCTCTGGTTGTTTTCCCACGCGTTCAGCATCACTGGGTGTTATGCTGAGATTCCTCAGCCTCTCTAGCAGTTGAGACTCTTCATCTTCTCTATGACAGCCGAGCTCACCTTCTCTGTTTCAGTTACAGGCCTCAATGCCCATCCAGCTGTCCATCACCTTCACAAACATCTTCATTCCTCTTGAAGAGTCCCAACGACTCTTCACCTTCTCTGACAATCATCCCATGTGTCTTCAAGTCCTCTGGCTGGAACCATCAGTGGTTTCTGGAATTTATACTATGTCTTGCTACAGTAGCCCTCCAATCTCCTTCAGGTTTATTTGCATCATTGGATGAACTTTATTAATCTTGCTACACTAGCTCCTTCCCCAATGTGACTATGGTCATAACCAAGTGCCTATGCAAAAAGCATTTTTCGCGAATTCATGTTTCGTGGATATGGAGATGTGGCATCTCGACTTTCCAAGTCGTGATCCACGATACCTCGTAATGGCATGGGATCAACGGTCCTGATCAGAGCTTGATTCTACGGCTGTGATTGCATCGCAATTTCACATATCGTGAAATCGACATTCTTGTTGCATTGTTTCTTTGACATCTCCAAGTTGCGATCCCCGAAAATACGATATGGAGTTAGATCAATGGTCCAGATCTGAGCTTGATTGTACGGCTGCAAATACGTCGTGATATTACATATCACAATTTTGGCATTTCTGTTGCACTGTTTACTTGCCTCTCCATGTTGCGATCCCCGAAACTCCGAAGTGGTGTACATCTGTTGAGTTCACACGTGGATTGACACGTGTTGAATACTGCCATGTGTCACTTTGATTCGTGACTTACATGTGCTTGAAGTGTTGAATCAACCTGACACTTTTCATTACCTGGTTGTGCCACGTGTTCCTAGCTGACGTGGTTTGCTGATGTCAGTCGGGTCGACAGTCTAGATCATATCTTGATATGATGGTTTAGATTCAGTCGGGATTTCACACATCGCGATTTCGGGGTTCCTGATGTCAATAATTTTTTACATGTCCGACTCTCGATCCCTGAAACTCCGACAAGGACTAGAATCAACGGTCCATATTTGTCCTCGGTCCAATGGTCGAGATTATATCAGGGTATCGCATATCACGATTTCGTGAGTCCTGTGGTTATTATTCTTTGACCTCTTCAACTCGCGATCCTCGAAACCCCGAGAGGGAGTCAGATCAACGGTCCACATAACCCCTTGACATGGATGGTCCTCCTGCTTTCGGGATTTTGTTAGCCCCTTTTCTCCTTACACTTTAAACACCGTGCAGGTTTTCCTCGATCCAACAGTGGTCGGATCCTGCGCTCAGATCTAACGCCTGAGATCTATCCTCCTCTTCAGCACGCACACTTCTTGACTTTATTCAGATATGACGACCCTCATGTTGTCGGGAATTTTGGATGGGATCTAACGATCAACGACACTTCTCCTCCAAGCTTACACATCCTTCTTACTTGGAAGAATTTCAACTCTGAGCTAATTCCTTCTGAGCCTACGTTGTTTCTGCTTGTCTATCGATGCACACTCTGATCCTGTCATCTTCACAATTGTACTTGCCATCAATGACAAACATATGCTAGCTGTTAAGCATTTTCCAACAAACCCCTCCCTCAAACCCTCCCAAAGTAGATCCAGTCATTTCCCTCAATGCTCTCGCTAGCTTCTCGACCCCCCAAACCCTCAAGCTAATCGGTTACATCAAGCATCAAAAGTTCATCATTCTGGTTGATAGTGGAAGCACCCATAATTTTATTCATCGCCACATTGCCCAAGAAACTCATTGTTACATCCATGTCGTCAATAATTTCCAAATCATGATTGTCAATGGTGGCTCAATGAAATGTGGAGGGAATTTTGAAAATGTGCATCTCCAAATTGGTGACTACCACCTGAAATCTCATATGTTTGTTATCGACATGGGAGGTTGTGACATTGTGCTGGGTGTTGACTGGCTAAGGACTTTGGGTCCCATTCTCATGGATTTTAAGGAATTAACCATGCAATTCAACCACGAGGGCCACCAATATAAGTTCCAAGGCATCATCATCAGTTCACCTGAGATCATTAGTTCCCATTGCATGGAAAAGATGCTCAAAAAAGGTCATTCTGGTGTTATTGCCCAACTCCATGCCATATAAGCAACATAGACACCCTCAGTGCCGCAAGACCTCCAATCCATCCTTTCTAAACATCAATTGGTATTTTCCACTCCCCGGGGACTCCCTCCTTCTCGTGGTGTTCATGATCATTCCATTCCCCTTGTACTCAGAAGCCTTCCTCTCAATATCCATCTGTATCACCACCCGATTTCCCAAAAAAATGAAATTGATAAAATGGTCCAGGAGCTCCTTAGTGCGGGCATTATCCATGATCCGGATTATTTTAGGCACGAAATTAGAGCGGAGATATAATAAAGAAATGCACAGAGATATTGCAGATATTCAATAATATAATAGAAATGTATCAGAGATGAAACCATAAACACAGATATACAGTAATACATTATTTCTATTAATCAGAGAAATGTACAGAGAGTGGCAAACTTCAGAGTGAAAGACTACTCTCTGGTGGCAGCTTATCTCTAAGAAGAGATGTGACAACTTATCTCTGAGAAGAGATGTGACAGCTACTCGCATTCACAAGAAGACGATTACAGTGAGTCTTGGAAGCCCCTTTTAAAATAGATGGGAATGCCAAAAGTCCTAGACATCCAAAAACCTAACCCTAGGAGATGAAGCACCAAAATTCATGTCGGCCCCGTTTGGGTAAGTGAGTACATCAACTTCCTGGGGTCGTAACTTTTGCATATGATCTCCGTTTTAGGCGTGTGATGGCTCCTTGGAAAGGTATTGTCGAGGAGATTAATTTTGGGGGCTCAATCATGCCTTCGTCTATCATTGAGAACCTCGATCTCGAAAAACCTTCATCTAGACCCTCAAAATGGCCCCAAAAGTTAAAACCTGCTAAAAATAGTAAATTGCCAAAATGGCCAGAAAACTGTTTTGAGCCATTTGGAAAAGGTGGGTGGCCACCGATATCCACCTAGATCAATACACCCTAGTACAAGCCTCTAATTTTATCCTGTGTTCATGGTCCTGAATAAAGAAGATTCTTGGTGAATGTGTCCTAACTTCCGTTCCCTCAACAACTTACCATTAAAGACAAATTTCACATTCCTACCATTGATGACCTCCTAGATGAATTGAGTGGTGCCCAATTATTTACTAAACTTGATCTTCATTTGGGATACCACCAAATACATATGAAATAGGTATATATTCCCAAAACTACCTTTAGAAATCATGAGGGCCACTATGAGTTTTTGGCCATGTCCTTTGGATTGTGTAATGCCCCCTCCACCTTCTGAAGCCTCATGAATCATGTATTTCTTCCTTTTCTCCATCATTTTGTCTTAGTTTTATTTGATCATATCCTCATCTATAGGAAAACCTGGACATACCATCTTGCTCATGTGGATCGAGTTCTCCATCTACTCTCTCAGCACCAACTTTTCCTGAAATAGTCTAAATGTGCTTTAGCGCCTCAGAAGTAGAATACTTGGGTCATCTCATTGGAAGGGATGGCGTTAGGGTGGATCCAAAAAAAATTGAAGCTATGCAATACTAGCCTTAACCAAAGACTCTCAAAAGCTTGCATGGATTTTTGGGCTTAACAGGTTATTATCGTAAGTTTGTTAAGAATTATGGAAATATTGCAGCACCTCTCACTGCTCTTCTAAAAAAGAACCCCTTCACTTGGACTCCAACCACTTCTCAAGCTTTTCAAACCTTGAAGGTGGCCATGTGCACCACTCCAGTCCTGACCCTTCCTGATTTCACAAAGACCTTTGTCTTGGAATTTGATGCCTCAGGGAAAGGAATTGGTGTTGTCCTTATGCAAGAGGGTTGGCCTTTTGCCTTTACCATCAAGAAAATATCTGAAAGAAATCTGCGAAAATCAATCTATGAAAAGGAAATGTTGGCTATTATTCATGTCGTTGATCTGTGGCACCCTTATCTATTGGGGCAATGTTTCCAAATTAAGACATACCATCAAAGCCTCAAGTATTTTCTCGAACAACACATTTCCTCCCTGGAGCAACAAAAATGGGTACTAAGCTCCTTGGATATGATTATGATATCATTTACAAGAAAGGCAAAGACAATGTGGTGGCAGATGCACTTTCCTGACAATATGAAGATGAAGGATCCTTTTTTTTTCTTTCCTTCATTGTACTAGATTGGCTCCAAGTCGTTCACGAGGAATGGCTACATGATCCCAAAAGTTCGCATCTGATCCAACAATTGTAGTCCAATTGTAACATCCCGCTCTGGCGCACTGACAAAACTTATTCTTTGGGGATACTTGCTCGCAAGTGATCTGGATTTTTATGATGATGAACCACCTAACCTTAATGATGATGCGTCATGATTGATGACAGGATGTTTTACTATTTCTATATACATGTGCTATTGACTCAGTTTCATTGAGTGTGCAGGGTTTCAGACCTTGAGGATGCAGAGGCATCGGTGAAACTCCCTTGGACTCCGGATTGAGTTAGGGAGTGGGCTATTTGAGTTGTTTTCATTTACAGTGATATTATGTGGTTTTGATGATATGCTATTGATTTCATGATATGTTGTTGACATGATCTCACATGATGGTTGATGATGCAGGCTGACGATAGCTTGCCAACCAGACTCACATATGGAGTAAAGGGGCCACACACGAGTTCCAAAGAGATTGAGGGAGAGGTGTGTCAGCAGCCCTGCCACAGCCTATTAGCACTCTCATCGTGGCTCGAACTGTAGGTTAACGATTACCTAGTTCGAGAGGACCCACGATGCCATGAGGGCAGACTGCGACAGTCGCTCACGATTCGAACTGTAGGTTAACGATTACCTAGTTCGAGGGGATCCACGATGCCGTGAGGGCA
>ML784736.1:844088-866938 GCA_009831015.1 Picea engelmannii
AGCTCAGCCGTTGAGGCGAGCTGAGACGCTATTCTATCTCTGGTTCTTGTGTGGCCCCTTTGCGGCTCGGGGGGCTAAGGGGGAAGAAGAGTACCCCTAGCGTTTGGCTGGGAGGTACCGGTGAGCTTTCTTTGGTCGGAAAGCAGAAGTGGCACGGAGCGAGGGAAGCGGCACAGCACGAGGGACATCTCCGAAGCGGGCGTGTGGCTAAGGTATGATTTTACTTCGGTAATTTAATGTCATTGATGTTGAATTTGTGGACTTGTTAAAGCGGTTCATATTCGGCAAATTATTGTTATTGGTGATATTACGATGAGATTGTTTGGCATTATATTTTGCAATTTCGTTCATCCATGATATTGTAGAGTTTGTTTATATTGTGATCATGTGTCCCTTAGGTTATGATGTCAGGTGTTTTTGCATTGATATGAATTATGTGATGTTGTAAATTTCTTATTGTGCTTCGCTATTCATAGACGTAGTGAAGGGGTCGTTACACCAATGTTCCATCTTCCCCAGGGTACTCTTGGGTCCATGATGAGCTTCGATACAAAGGTTGTTTGTATTTAAGTAAATAATCAAAGCTTAAATCCATGGTACTTTATGAGCTTCATGCTACACCCATAGCGAGGCACTCCGAGTTCACCAAAACCTATGACATGGTCAACCGTTCTTTTTTGGGGGATTGTATGAAACAAGACATTCATAATTTTTTCGCTGAATGTGATGTGTGTCAAAACAACAAGGGAGGAACAGTCAAATCTCTGGGCACACTACAACTGCTTTCGATTCCACCTGCTATTTGGAAGGATATCTCTATGGATTTTATTACAGGCTTACCCAAATCGGGAAATAAATCAGTCATGATGGTGTTTGTTGATCTTCTTTCTAGGTATGCTCATTTATATGCTCTTCAACACCCATTTACAGCATCCATGGTGGCTCAAATTTTCATGGATCAAGTCTTCAAGCTTCATGGCATGCCACACTCTATTTTTTCTGATCGCAACCCAACTTTCACAAGCAATTTTTCGCAAAAAATGTTCAAGCTACAAGGCACCCAATTGCATCTCAGCACAACTTATCATCCCTAGACTGATGGTCAAACGGAAGTTGTCAACAAGTGTTTGGAAATATATTTTAGGTTTTTTGCCTTGGAAAATAAAAATCAGTGGGATCAATGGCTACCCCTAGTTGAATGGTGGTTCAACACTTAATACCATACAACTACACGCATGACTCCTTTTGAAGTGGTATATGGACAAAAGCGACCTTTAGTTTTCTCATACTTACCTGGTGTCTCAACGGTCCAGGTTGTTGACCAAACACTTACAATTTGAGAGGCTATTCTTTGTACCCTCAAAGAAAATTTGGTCATGGCACATAATCGCATGAAGCAACAAGAAGATCAAGGTCGCTCTGAACGTCAATTTGTAGAAGGAGATCAGTTGTTTCTTCGACTACAACCTTACAAGAAAACTTTCCTCAAGGTCAAGCATTGTCAGAAGCTAGCGCCCAAATTTTATGGTCCTTATACCGTTCTCAAGCATGTGGGACAGGTAGCCTATTAGTTAGCGTTGCCTAGTCATTCGAAACTACATCATGTTTTTCATGTTTCATTCTTAAAGAAGGTGATTGGAACTAAGTCACAAATTCAAACCAACCTTCCCGAGTTAGCCAAAGAATGATCCATTTGGCTATAGCCACAAGAAGTTTTGGACCAGCGTGAGCATCACCTACATCAGAGAACCATCAAGGAAGTGTTAGTCCAGTTGAAAGATATAACTCCAACAGATGCCACTAGGGAACCAACTACCATTCTGCATCAATTTCCACATCTCAAGCCTTGAGGACAAGGTTGTTTTTAAGGGGGAGGACATGTTAGGGTCCTAACCCGCACATAGGTAGAACAAGACATTCTGATGTAATACAAGTCAATATTAATAAGGCCTTGCAATAAAATAGAATAAGTTGAATGTAAGAAGACCTAATAAAATCTTTCGCTTCTAGAAGGATCTTCCTCTAGATGATTCTTTTGATAGACATGTTTAGTATAAATAGGATTCGAGTGTATGAGAACCCTAGCTTGGATATTATTGTAATAGAGCTCTTCTCAACTAGAGTTTGGCCCCTCGAAGAGGCCCGTGAACATTTCTTTCAGAATCAAAGTGTTATTTCTATTGTTATTCTTACATCATTTCAGCGCTATTGTGGTGATTGTTCTGGTTATATTGTTGTTATTCTGCCATTTCTAGCATTTTATTCTTGTTCTACATACTTTTTATATCTGGTATATTACACAGATCCTGGAAACTATAAACATCACTCACTGTATCTACTCCTTAATTGAAGAACCTGTTAACATGTTTAATGCACTTTATAGTTACTGTTAAGACCATTAATGGAGATTTCTTATACCAATTCTCGCTTCTGAAAATCGCCATGGCTACTTACTCATTTTTCAGGACTGGTTACTTACTTATTTTTTCAGAAGTTAGTGGATTCATGTTTTCATATTTCCACTTACCTTTATATTGCCTGCCCGGCCGACCACTTCCCTGTTTCATATTGAACAAAAATTTTTGATCGTGGGTTCCCAAATAGGCGAGTTATCGGATATGCATGTTCAACATTGCATTTCCATTGTTCTGATGCCTACAAACAACACCAATACTTCCGCGATCTACAAGTTAGAAAACAAATTACCCTTTATCTCATTTTTAGCACTTTTTGTTGATCGATGAACTCAACAAAATTAATTCCATGGAATAGTTTGAAATAAAATAATATATATTATGCGAAGTCTAATGGAACTATCATATGAACAAGAGGACACTAAAATTCAAATTCATGATTTTTATATTTGCGGTGAAGCTAACAGTATAAAATCTTTACCTAAGCATCCCAAAATTTATTTTCTTGTAACTTTTCAATGCTTCTCTTATACAAACAGATCCTGGAAACTATAAACATCGCTCGTTGTATATATTCCTTGATTGAAGAACCTATTAACATGTTTAATTCACTTCATAGTTACTATTAAGACCATTAATGGAGATTTCTTACACCAATTCCCGCTTCCGTAAATTTCCATCCCCTTTCTTTTTTCCCTCTGCTTTGTTGAATAAGGTTGGTTGTCATTTATGTCAACCCTAGAAGAAATCCCCATAGCACAAAGGTTGGGTAATGGACCCAATATTATTTCATGTAAAGATGATTCGTTGTTGTCTTTTCATGGTTGATAACAAGTAGAAATGGATGAACTCCAAAGTGGTCCCCTTATGGTGAAATCCCTCACACGAAGATGCTTTGCGGATTAAGTTATCCTAGAAGTATGGTCAGAGAACCCATACTTATTTGTGGAATAGTGAGATGAAGGTCAGTGAATTTTTCCGTGAAACTATCCTATATGGATAGTGATTTTCATGCCATTTATGGTGGTATGTGGAACGTCACATAACTCCTCATGGTTAGAGAGTTATGACCATGAGAAGTTGGAGAACCTAGGTTTGGGTAATGGACCCAAGTTTTTTTTATGGATAATGGTACGAGTTTTGATATATTTTTAGGTAATATTATTCTATATGGATGGTACATGTCATTTCATTTCTGGTGGCATGTGGAACGTCACATAACTCCTCACGGTTTGAGAGTTATGGCCTTACGAAGTTGGAGGACCCTCTTATGTCATCTAGAAGACCTAAAAGGTCAATGTAGTCAAAGTGGTTTAAGAGATTTTAGAAGGTAAATAATAAATTGAATTGATGAGTGTACTATAATTCAAATGGAATAAAAAATAAATTATTTAAATAATAAATTTAATGGAGAAATTAGAAGTGGGTTAACCCTAAAATAAGGAAAGTGGGCAAAGAGACCACAAAGATATTTTTAAGGATGCTACATGGAGAGTATAAATAAGAGGAAAGGCTCTCTCATTTTAGACACACTTGAGTATATTGAAAACCTATAGGTGTTTGAGGTAACCAAAGGATATCTAAGCCAGATTTATGAGGGAAGGTGAAGAAAAGAAGGTCATAATTCAAGGAAGGATAAATTCTTTCGATGATGCTTTCTAAGGTATGCTATTTACAGGTCATCTCACCATTTTCGCAATAAATAAATTTCTAGAATGATTTAGACATTAAAATTTCTATTCGATTGAGGAAACATATCCAAGTATTTGTGTTAAAAAATTCAGCTTCTAGTTCATTGTATTTCCAGAGTTACACTCCGTGGAAAATAGGGTTTGTGGCTAGTCCTGAACTAGTAAAAAACAGGTGTTTCGGGTAAAAAAGTCATATATTCTTAATATCAAATACAACTTTAGTAAGACCAAATGTTTTGGTTAGAGTACAGTGTGTAGTATCTTGTGTAACAGTTTCATATTGATTCAACAAACATTCCATGCGGGGCACGCTCTACAAAGTCTCTCTCTAGAATAAGCCAAAATTCAGCAAGGTATGCCATTTTTTCTATAACTACTTTTATGACAGGTTCAAAGTAGTGAAACCTGGAGAAATTGCATAAAACACAATGAAGAACATTGTGTATTAGTTTCATATCTTTATTAATTACATGTACAAATCTATGATTGTTTCAAGTTAGAGTTGTTGACTAATCCAAAACTAGTCATGTGAGACTAAAGAAAAGTTTGATAAAAAGTCTAGTCTCTTGTTGTTTAAATTTAAGGAAGGTTTGCAAGTATGTGATCATATACAATATCTCTATTACAGAGTTATAAATCATATTTGAATGATGAAATTGATGAGGGATTTTGGTTGAGGTATAAGTTGGGTACATGGTTGAGACAAGTAGTTGATGAGTTGGCACATACATGAGGTGTATAGTTGATGATTTTGGTACATATTGATGATTCATAGTTGAGGAGTAGTTGAAAAATGATTGTAACATACTTGGTACATGGTTGGTGTCACTTGTTTAGGTACATGTTGATTACAGATTGCTTTGTACAAGTTGATGCATGGTTGATGCACTTGTTTATGGTACATGTTGGTTCATGGTTGGTTGCACTTGTTTATGGTACATGTTGATTACAGGTTGAGGTACAATTTGATGTGTGGTTGATGCATGGTTCAAGTTTATTGGTATAGGTTTACAGTGGTATATCTCACAGTGACAGTGTGACATTGGTTCCATCATTCTATTTCGACTTCAGGGAGGTTGAACGGGGCAAGGACATGTGGTTGTAGCCACCTTCCGGTTGTAGATGTAGAACATAGGGGTTTGTAGCCTCCTTATGGTTGTAGCTAGAGAATTATGGAGTTGGATCTTCCCTCAAGTTGTAGCCTGAGAAACTAGGGGGTTGAAGCCTCCTTCTAGTTGCAGCTGGAAAACAAAGGAAGTTGGTGCTTCCAATGAATGTAATTCTTCACGACATATAAGAAAAAAAAATCAGTGGTTTTCTCCCGATTTGGGTTTCCACGTAAAACACTGGTGTACTGTGTATGTGTGTGATTGTTCATTTCTTATTTATCATTATTGGATAATAATTCTACATTGATATAACACTTGGATTATTTGAAGAAAAAGGATTATAATTATGCTATTACCGATTCACCTCCCCTCTTAGTAATCCAACAACTGGTATCAGAACGAGGTTCCTTCAGAAATCAATTTAACCACTGAAAGGTAGATCATGCAGAGTACCAAATTGTATAAAAATGGAATACCACAATTTGATGGACATAAGTATGTTTTTTGGAACATAAGGATGAAGACATATATACATGCAAAGGGATTTTAAGTTTGGCAATCAATTGTAGATGGCTACAGAAAACCAACAATTCCAAATGCCAAAGTAGTGAAACTCGGTGAGAATAATTCCAAATCCAAAAATGCACTTTTGAATGGTCTCAATGATACGGTATTCACCAAAGTTGCACATTGTAAATCCACTAAAGAGATTTGGGACAAGCTTCGAAATATTTATGAAGGAGATAGAAAAGTCAAAGAAGCAAAGCTTCAAACTTACCAAGGTCAATTCAAACAACTAAAAAAGAAGGAAGATGAGAATATTGCAGCCTAATTCTTACGAGTCGATGAAATAGTGAATGCAATCATAGGATTGGGAGAAGAAATCGAAGAATCTATAATTTTTCAAAAGGTGCTAAGATCTCTTGCTATGAGATTTAACCCTAAGATATCATCACTAGAAGAAATATCAGATCTAAACTCAATAATCATGAATGAACTGCATGGAATCTTCACAGCATATGAAATGAGAACTGAACAGGAAAATCTAGCTGTAAAAGAATCATCCTTCAAAGCATCCAAAAGATCAAAGCAAAATAAAAAGGAACAAGAAGAATATAGCAACAACAGTGACGTCTCTGAAGATGATGAAGAAGCGGCCAACTTCATCAAAAGACTGAACAAGGGAACCAACGGTAGGTATAGAGGTAAGCTTCATTTAATTTTTTTTAATTATGATGGTATTGGTAATTTTTCTAACAAATGACCTCATAAGAAAAAGATAAATGATGAAGGTTACTCAAAAGTTAAACACACATATAAATGCAAAAGAACTACAAAGAAAGTTTTCAAGAAAAGCGTATGCACCAAAGAAGACATCTCATCATCAGATGAAGATGAGGTCAGTGATAGTGAGACAAGAAGAGTTCTATTCATGGCAGTAAAAGACTCTGACAAAGAAAAATATGAAGAAGGATACGAAGAAGACGAAGAAGAATATGAAGAAGTCAAAGAAGAAATTGAAGAGGAAGAAGTTGACTATCAAGAAGAATTAATGTGTGCCATAGAAGTTATCAGAAGAGAAAAAAATAAAAACAAGAGACTACAAGAAGAACTAGACAAGAAAAAGGACACTCGAGAACTAGACCAAATGATCACAAAATTGAAGGTTCAAATAGAAGAAGATAAAAGAATTGAAGAAGCAGTCAAAGAAAAGCTAGAAGAAAAGGACGAAATCATTGGAAAATTGGAAGGAGATATTGTCACACTAAGAAAGGATATTCAAAAGAAAAATATGAAGAATAGCTAAAAATTTTTGGATGACATTATCAATAGTAAAAAATCTCATCTTGACAGGACCAGACATGGATACAATCAGACAGAAAGGGGATCAAGCTCCAAAACAACAGAGCAAGAAACATATCCAAAAAGCTATGCAGAAACAATCAAAGTGGATAGAAGGATATACAAGGAAGACTACAGGGATACTCCTCCACCAAGAGGAGTCAGATTTCAGAATAACAACATTCACAGAAAGGAACCTCAAAAAACGACATGGATAAGAAAGCAAGATCAGTATAGAAATGAAGAATGCACAATCGCTCTACAAGCTAAGAAGAATAAAGGTGGTTGGTATGTTGAAAGTGGGTGTTCAAAACACATGACATGTGATAGAGACAATTTTCTTACATTACGAAAGGAAAGAGATGGATCGGTCTCCTTCGGAAATGATGATTAAGCCAAAATCATTGGAAAAGGCACAGTCTAAATTGGGAACAAGAATGAAAAGATTGAAAATGTTCTACTAGTAGAAGACATGAAACATAATCTTCCAAGTGTGAGTCAAATTTGTGACTAAGGTCATAAAGTTACTTTCGATTGACAAAAGTATGAGATAAGAAAAGAAGGTTTAGGGAAATTAGTCGCTATAGCTGCAAGAACTTCAAGAAACATATACGTGTTAAGTGAAAATGGAAATGAAAAGTGTTGTCTAGGAAAGGAAGATGAAAGTTGGCTATGGCACAGAAGAATGGGTCACATACATTTTGATAACCTTATCAAAGTTAGAAAAAGATAAGAAGTCAGAGAAATGACCCAGATCACGAAACCAACCAACACTTTATGCAAGCATCGTCAACAAGGAAAGCAAACAAAGACCAGGTTCAAATCAAAGGAATATTCAGCAACAAGACCATTGGAAATTGTGCATACCGATATAGTTGGACCAACTACAACAAAGGTCTTAAAAGGTGAGAAATACTTTATGTTATTATTTGATTATTATACAAGAATGACTGCAGTTTGCTTTCTCAAGAATAAGTCAAAAACTTTTGAAAAATTCAAGATCTACAAGGAAATGGTTGAAAATGAAATAGATTCAAAAATCAAATATTTGAGATTTGATAATGGAGGAGAGTTCACCTCAAAGGAATTTATGGACTACTGTAGCAATCATGGAATAAAAAGGCAATTCTTCATTGCTAGGACAACTCAATAGAATGGAGTTGTTGAAAGAAAGAATAAGACAGTACGGGAAATGGCTCGAACAATGATAATGGATTCGAAATTGACAGATATTTTTTGGACACAGACAATACTTACAATAGTTCACATTCAAAATAGAGCGATTCTTAGAAACAACACTGACAAAAATCCTTATGAACTATGGAAAGGAAGAACAGCAAATGTAAAGCACTTCAGATTTTTTGAAAGCAAATGCGATATCAAAAGATAAGATGGAGGAATGGGAAAGTTTGAATCTCACATGGAAAAAGGATTACTTGTTGGTTACTCAAGTACAAGGAAAGCGTACAAGTGTTACAATATGAGATTGAACAAATTTGTGGAAAACATTAACGTGAAAATTGATGAAACAGGCAGATCAAAATCAAAGGAAGGAGAAAATGAATCAATGAAACAACTCTTAGAAGAAGAAGCAAAAGATGAAAAAGAAGTAGAAGATGAGGATGAAGAGAATCCGACAGAAGTAGAAAATAAATTTCAGCAAGTGCCTCCAAATACACCCAATAAACGAGTACAAAAGAATCATCCTTAAGAACAGATTATCAAAAAAAAAGATGCAGGAGTTGAGACTAGAAGAAAAATCCGCTCACTAGAACAAACACACCTAGCATTCTCATCTACAATTGAACCAAATTTTTTTGAAGAAGCCAACAAGGATGAATTTTGAAAAAAGGCCATGGATGAAGAATTGGATCAAATAGAGAAAAATGACACTTGGGAACTGGTTCCAAGACCAAAGAATAAGAATGTGATCAGCAAAAAGTGGGTCTTCAGGAAAAAATTGAATGAAGATGGACATGTTACAAGTAAAAAAGTTAGATTGGTATGTAACACTACTATAAATGGACAAAATTTTTGACGCCCTATTGTCGTACCCCCGACGTTTGACATTTCTCAACCACCGCTTATGAGGTCTTAACAGGCGTCGAAAAATCTCCCGTGGTTTTTTGGACGTTGGACTATCATCGGTATTCTGACTCCCCTAACATCTCATGATCGACGACCTTTAAAAATTTAATTTCAAAGGACAATCGAAAAACTTCCGACGAGGTATGTGGATCTATAGACGAATATTCCAATGCTATCCCGCTGATGTGACTGATGAGACTATTGTAGTTCCGACACTTTGCTAGGAGCATTTCTCGTCGGAAGTCTGACTTGTAATAGTCAGAAGACCGACGAACCTGAATATTTAAAAAAAAAAAATTTGTTGAAAAGAGGCGAGGCATTATTTTTCTCAAGTTCATAAAAGGCACAGAAGGTTTCTTCAACACTAGCCAGCCCATTCTGTTGCCAAATTCTACAAGATCCTAGAGAAAATCATTAGTTGTCTCAAGCTTCAACAAAGGAAGAGATGGATTGGTTGTTGCAATTGGAAATGGGGCAAAGAAATGGCATGGAATTTATCAAAAGATGATTCTATCAAGTAATAGGGAAAAGAAATGGCATGGAATTTATCAACATTAGTCCCTCATGGCCTCATAAATGTATTGTCCATGTTCATACCAAACCAAAATTTATTCACTTGTAGAACCTATGGGATTCACAAAATGGGTTTAGTAACTCTAATCATCTAGTCATACCATTTGTTGAAAGTGGCCTCATTGAATGGAAAATTCTTAGTGTCCTTCCAACTCTTCCAAGCATCAAATTGCAATGAAATAATTTGTTGATTGGGCATGGGATGAAGTTATCTTACCTAAAGGGGATTTCATTTCCACATCCCAAAAGCAACCAATGGATAGCCAAAGATGAATTAGGTGGATTATGTGTGGGGATTACCACATGCCTGAAAGACTTCATCTATTAATAACTTAAACCCTTTCAATTTAGTTCCCTGCACACATAATTTAGTGACAAATTGGGCATCCAAGTTGAATTATTCCTTAGTGTATTTACACATGAGATGGATTGCAATCAACTAGCAAGCAAAATGGCCCTCGGGGTTAATAATCAATGAGATGATGACACCACAACCTCCACTATATGTACCATACTTGTGATAAAGGCTAGGTTCATCCTTATTGCGACCATGCTTCCTCATAACTTGAAATGCATGGGAGACATATTCCCCCTCCATAGACAACCTTGTTAAAATGTGTACATCCTGCACATGTATAGGGTATTCCCATTCAATCCATATGTAATGCCAAAGACCAACAATTCATGCAACACCACAAAATTATATTTGCAGAGAGGTTCAAACATAGGCTTCCAAACTATGGCAATGTCACTAGACTCAAATGGAATGTAATCAAGATAGGCTTGATGTCTAGGAAAAAGTAATCATCAATGAAGTTTTTGTTGACTAGTCTCATTTTCTCAACCTTCCAATGCAAATCCTATAAAAATTCAACTCTCAAATCATAGAAATTTATTGGAACTGCTTCTTTTTTTCACAGTGTGGCTTTTAGAGCCAAAACCCTTCTTGTCAATGCCTTACAAATCTAATAAAAATAAAACTAGATTTGATCACTCTAAACTCTACAAACTCTCGTCAATGCCTTACCCTTATTATCAATGCCTTACCATTTAGCTTTTTCCAAGAACAATCTATTATAACAAGCACCATTCTTTAGAAAGATCCTCTTCTAATTTCTAAGGCGAAAAATCAGTTGGTTTTGGTTGTAGAATTCCCTTGCCTTGTATAGGTCTCAGCCATGGACACTCTGATTTTACGCCTGAGAAATTAGAAGAGGAGTGTTTTGGAAGAATTCACTTGTCTTGTATAGGTCTCAACCATGGACTCTCAAGCTTAAAGTGATTCAAAACCTACATAAAACAATGACCAAATTACTTCAATTGTCACTAAACAACTTCAATAGATAAATATTGTCTAACCTTCAATAGCTAATTAAACAACTTATAAGTATTTAAAAAAATACATATTGATACTTATGGGTATGGGGAACAATATCACATCCCAGAAATTCTACAAAAAAATTGCAATGGAGGCCAGTTCAAATTTTGTCAGAATTACAAATTTAGCCCCAGGAGAATCAAAATAATGTTTAGTATAAAATAGAAATAGATGCACTGCAACTTGATAGCCTTTTGATCCCAAATCCACTTTTTTGTGAGTCGATATTAAAACTCTTAGATGGGACCGCCAATGACAAACATAAGAGGATTTAAAAGATAAATAAAAAATAAGGGCCATAACCATACTCTAGCTACAAACACAAAAATTGTGATAGCTACAAACTCTAAAGTATATATTTACCCCGAGGCGAATCAAAAAAATCTTGAGAATAAACCATTGTAACAATCATTGATTTTTATCAACAAAAAATCCTTTACAAAATCCAAATTCCACTTATAGATCAACTTCAGTGTAGAAAATAGAAATCGACATGCTACAACTTGATAGTCTTTGAGCACATTGGACAGGGACACTATTAAAATAAAAAGAAAATAGGGTTTTAAAAGAAGAAAGGAGACACAAGGTGATGCAGTAAGACACGACCACCACCTCGTGCTCCTGCTCACAGGATCGATCAATAATTTCATGATCCGAAGTGGCTCTTCCAATTCCCTGCCAGAATCTCTACTAAAAACCTGATCCAAAGGTCCTTTTCTTTTGCCTCACGGTCTTCTGCATTCAACCGTGAACTCCCCCAACTTAATTTTGGGTTTTGGGGTTTCGCAATCCTCGATGTCACGAACCTCTATCCCTGCAATCTCCCGATCACCGAATCTCTGAAATGTCGAAACGAGTTGTTCTCACCTTAGCCCCTCCTGGCTAGTATCTGGTCCACATGACCACTATCCACGTGACCGCAGTCTTATCTCTTGTCGGGGTTTCGGGTTTTCCAATGCCAAAATACACGGACACTCTTGTCATCAGGATCCCCGACTCTCTGAATCCCGATTTCCCGATGTGACTCTCCTATCGGGACCTTTCCCGAGGCTTTGATCACTGCCACACGTCCCCTCAAGATGGATGGTCCTAATCGCCTCTCGCGATTTTGCGACTTCTGATGCACCGGAAGTCTTGCCCTCAGGATTCGCAAAACATCGAACCCTGATGTGCCAATTTGACTTTTCTATTGGGGCTTTCCCCGATAATATGGATCTACGCCACATGTCCCCAATAGATGGATGGCTCTGATCTAATCTCGCAGTTTCGGAGTTTTCGATACCTCGATGACATAAATTCTCTGTCAACTCAAAACCCCGGTAGCCGATATATTGATGGGTCGCTCGATCCCCGCCACGTGTCTCCACAAACGGACGACTCAAATTCACTCTCTCTATTTCGAGACTTGAAATGTCCCGACTTTCTTGACCTCGAGAACTGCAATATCCCAAACGTCGATATCCTTATAAGTCAATCCTTTCGAGACTTCCACCCTCCTGTTCATGAAGCTAAAACTCGTGCAGCTCCCAACCGATCTGACGGTTGTCGGCTATTTCGATCTAGATCTGACGGTTCAGATCCGTCCTTCTTGTGAACTCCTCCTGAGCTTCCTTCCTAGATGTGAAATCTTCAACGGTCCCGATCTCTTTTCTCCAGCCGATCTGACGGTTTTTGTGCTCTCCCTCCTGAGCTTGCACATTGTCTTCCGAGACATGGAAGAGTTTCAATTTTCCAGAGGCTTCAACCTTGGCCTCTTTCTTCTCTGCGAACGCCTCACACTTTGAGCTTTGCTGCGCGTATAAAAACATTGATCCTTCAGAGATTTGAGTACTCTGAACCCGTCAGAGGGTTTTGAAGCTTCTGCACTCCTTACAGTTACGACTCTGTGCATGAAAGCACTCGCCCTCCTGAGCTTATCCTTCTTCCAAACCCTTAAAGGATTCTTCAACTCCTGCGCCCCTACAGAGTATTCTCATGCACACACAGTGTTGTCTCTCCTGATATTCTCAAACACTCAGACCCCTAAGGGATTTTACCCTTCTTTCTTCTCCCACAGATCGAGAATACTTGGATTCCCTCCTGGCTATCCTCTGCCTCAAGAAACTTCTTTCTGAGTCTACAGGGTGTTCAACAACCCTCTGAAGATCCCCCAGTGGATTCTTCCTCTAAATTCCAGAACTGAAAGAGCTCTCTTTTCTTTTGTGCCTTTCTACACAATGTCTCAATGCCCACCTGGAAGAGTATCTTTTCACAGGACGTCTAGCATTTCTGTATTCTATGTACTCCTTGCACCTTCTCAATGCTCACTTGGCAGAGCTCCTCAGAATCCTTAGTGATTCTGGTCCTCCTTAAGAACTCACAACAAATTTCTTCTCAATGTACCACTGTGCATATGCTCAATGCCCACTTGGTAGAGCTTCACGAAACTCCTCAAAGATTCTGTTTGCAACTGTGTTCTTCCCTCACAACCTTGCCTACAAGGTATTCAACAACCTTGAGGTCTTCCCTGAGTTGTTGATTCCAGTTCTTGTGCCGTAGCACGTCTTTGTCTAAACCCACAGTATTCAAAAGTGCTTCAGTGCACTGATATTTAGAGACCGTAGTACTTTGTCACGCCCTCATGGCATGAAACCTCAAAGACCTTCAACTGAAATCAAACACACTCCTGCAAATGCAAACCTACAACATACATTCATATCATAAAATAGAACACACCAAGGCATCCACATAATACAGAAATACATGCAGGAAAAATTGCTTCTGTTTATATTAATAAATATGCCTCTTTACAATGGTGTTCCTGAGCACAACCTGTAACAAGTTCTCGGCTCCTTCTCTTCTTCTCTCTACTCGCAGACCATCACACAACTAACTACTCTAAGAGATACAATCGATCCTTTTACATGAGGGGGCTCTTCGAGCTCTTCCCTCCAATCTACCTACCCTATTCAATTACATTGAATGGGTTGTCTAGTCCGCTATCCGGATCGAGATCTCAGCCTTACAAACATTAAAGGCCTACCTACCTAATGCCTTCACAATGGCATGGTTATATGGCTCAATAGCCTAAGCAATTAAATTACATTCATTCTTGTTTTAAATGAGGTTGCACCTCTCTTAAGCTTTGAATGCACACGCTGACATGACTGGCTTGCTGGCTGGATGACGTGGAGAGATGCTCATGCATCATACTCCTCAGCTGCAAAATCATGAGATCCTTCTCATGATCTTCCCATATTAGCTGTGGAAATCCTCTTGGATCCCAAATCATCCTCTGGAGTTATTCGTCTGCTCCATCTTGTTGCTACTGTTTCTAATTCAGTGATGCTGCTACTGATTCCTTCCTACTTCTCAGCCTCTCCTTGCTGAGAGTTTCTACTAACTAGATCGTTAGCTCTCTGATCATGTTGATCACTTCATCCAGCGGCTCCAATGGCTGTCCCTGTCCATGCAGTCTCCTCGGCTGCAAAAATTTTCGGCACATGGGAATATCACTGTGATCTCCCATGCTTTCTTCATCAGCTTCCAACTTCACCTTTTGGATGTGCACGCCTTGCACCTTCACCCTTCTCTCCAGGGCTTAAATATGCTCATACAGATCAGCCAAACTAATGTTGTCTGCTTCTTCTTCTGCAAACTCCCATGTTGTAGTCTTTTCAGTCTCTTGGCTAAAAATATTAAGCCATTCCTCAGAATGCTCATCATCCTCTTCTGCTTCTTCTGTTGTCAGCTTCAGTGCTACAACTTCTTTCTTTTTAGCTCCCTGGCCGAAATCATTGATCCATTCCTCAGAATGCTCATTCTCTTTTCCTTCTTGGGCAGCTTCAGATATCTACTCCAATCCTTCTATGACAGTCTCAGTTGGCTGTCCTTCCGTTGTTGTTGCACCTGCAACACAGATTTTTGCCTCCTCCTGGGAAAGTGGTAGGAATATCTGTATTCCCCCAATCATTATAAGGTCCTTCAGATCCTCCTCTTCTGTCAGCTGCATCTGCTGATCTAAATCCATCTCTGAGCTCACCTGCTCTGTCAGCTCTTCTGGATGATTCCAACTCATCTTCTCATCCCTGCCCACCTGGAAATATGAGATGCTTCCACTGTCCTCCTGGCAGATTATGAGATCAACCAATCCCATCTTCATCAGCACTCCTTACTAAATTGAACTCACCTCCAAATCCATGAGACCTTCAGACAGTCTCAAATTCTCATCTCTACCCACCTAGCAATATGAGATGTTTTCACTCACCTCCTGGCAGTCTTCGAGATCCCACAAAGACCTCATTTCATTGCCCAGCTGGCAATGTGAAATTCCTTGGCTGTCCTCGTGACAGTCTATGAGATCCCGCAGTGATCTCAACTCGTTGCCCACCTGGAAAACTGGAATTTCCTTTCTGCCCTCCTGGCAGTTCTTGAGATCTTCAGCCGATCCCAATTCATTCTCTTCACGGAGAGTTTCCCCAATCTCTGGTTCACATACTTGAACCATCTCCTCAGGTCCGTCAAGGTTTTCGTCATACCTCAACCATCCTTTTAACATCCTCTGTTGTCTTCTGACCATCAACTCCTTGACCGGACTTTTTTCTTTTGCCTTCCTCATGGGCCATTCATACACCCATCTCGGCTTGGTGTTCTGCCGCATCCGCAATGCAAGCTTTTCTATTTCTTTCTTTATATCAACGAGCTCTTCATCTATATCTTTTTGGCTCCATATCTCTGATTTTTTCCTTCCAGCATATCTACGGCCTTCAGTAGCCATATTGTTGTCTCTGTCTGCCCTCCTGGCAAACTTTTTGTTGTCACTCTGCACTCCGAGTGTTTCTAGCTTCATCCTACAGTCCTCTTGACTGTTTATGGACTTGTTGCCTACCTGCAAACAAATCCTTACAAATTTTCAATACTCTGTCTTCTTCCTTTGCCTCCCTTGCCTGAAATATACAAGCAAGAATCAGGCTCTGATACCAAAACTGATGCAGTAAGACACGACCACCACATCACGCTCCTACTCACAGGATCGATCAATCATTTCATGAGCCGAAGCAGATCTTCCGATTCCCTGTCGGAATCTCTGCTAAAAGCCCGATCCACAGGTCCTTTTATTTTGCCTCACAGTCTTCTGCATTCCACCGTGAACTCCCCCAACTTAATTTTGGGTTTCAGGGTTTCGCGATCCTCGATGTCACGAACCTCTATCCCTGCAATCTCCCAATCACCGAATCTCTGAAATGCCGAAATGGTTTTTTCCTTACTTAGCCCCTCCTAGCTAGGATCTGGTCCACATGACCACTATCCCCGTGACCACAGTCTTATCTCTTGTTGGGGTTTCATCCTTTCCAATGCCGAAATACACGGACACTCTTGTCATCAAGATCCCCAACTCTCTAAATCTCGATTTCCCGATGTGACTCTCCTATAGGGACCTTTACCGAGGCTTCGATCACTACCGCACATCAATTCAATATGGATGGTCCTGATCGCCTCTAGTGATTTCATGACTTCTAATGCTCCGGAAGTCTTTCCCTCAGGATTAGCGAAACGTTGAACCCCGATGTGCCAATTTGAGTTTTCTATCGAGGCTTTCCCCGATAATATGGATCTCCACCACGTGTCCCCAACAAATGGATGGCTCTGATCCAATCTTGCGGTTTCAGAGTTTTTGATACCAAGATGAAAGAAATTCTCCGTCAACTCAAAACCCTGGTAGTCGATATACCGATGGGTCACTCGATCCCCGCCACGTGTCTGCACAAACAGACGGCTCATATTCACTCTCGCTATTTTTAGACTTGAAATGTCCCGACTTTCTCGACCTCGAGAACTCCGATATCTCGAACATCGATATCCCGATAAGTCAATCCTTTCGGGACTTCCATACTCCTGTTCACGAAGCTAAACCTCGTGCAGCTCCCAACCGATCTGATGGCTGTCGCGTATTTTGCTCTAGATATGACGGTTCAGATCCGTCCTTCTTGTGCGCTCCTCCTGAGCTTCCTTCCTGGATGTGAAATATTCAACAGTCCAGATCCCTTTTCTCCAACCAATCCGATGGATGTTGTGCTCTCCCTCTTGAGCTTGCACATTGTCTTCCGAGACTTGGAAGAGTTTCAATTTTCTAGAGGCTTCAACCTTGGCCTCTTTCTTCTCTGTGAACTCCTGACACTTTGAGCTTCTTTGTGCGTATAAAAACACTGATCCTCCTGAGATTTGAGTACTCTGAACCTGTCAGAGGGTTTTGAAGCTTCTGCACTCCTTGCAGTTATGAATCTATGCCTGAAAGCACACGCCCTCCTGAGCTTATCCTTCTTCCGAACCCCTAAAGGATTCTTCAACTCCTGCGCCCCTGCAGAGTATTATCATGCACACATAGTGTTGTCTCTCCTGAGCTTCTCAAACACTCAAACCCCTAAGGGATTTTACCCTTCTTTCTTCTCCCACAGATGGAGAATACTTGGATTCCCTCCTGGCTATTCTCTGCCTCAAGCAACTTCTTGCTGAGTCTGCAGGGTGTTCAACAACCCTGTGAAGATCCCTCAGTGGATTCTTCCTCTAAATTCCAGAACTCAAAGAGTTCTCTTTTCTTCTGTGCCTGTCTACACAATGTCTCAATGCCCACATGGCAGAGTATCTTTTCACAAGACGTCCAACAGTTCTGTCCTTTGTGCAATCCTTGCACCTGCTCAATGCCCACTTGGCAGAGCTCCTCAAAATACTTAGTGATTCTAGTCCTCCTTAAGAACTCACAATAGATTTCTTCTCAATGTACCACTGTGCATATGCTCAATGCCCACTTGGCAGAGCTTCACGAAAATCCTCAGAGATTCTGTCTGCAACTGTGTTCTTCCCTCACAGCCTTTCCTCCAAGGTACTCAACAACCATGAGGTCTTCCCTGAGTTGTTGATTCCAGTTCTTGTGTTGCAGCACGTCTTTGTCTGAACTCACAGTATTCAGAAGTGCTTCAGTGCACTGGTATTCAGAGACTGCAATACTCTGGCATGCCCTCATGTCATAAAACCTCAAAGACCTTCACCTGAAATCAGACACACTCCTGCAAATGCAAACCTATAGCATACATTCATATCATAAAATAGAACACACCAAGGCATCCACATAATACATAAATACATGTAGGAAAAACTGCTTCTGTTTATATTAATAAAAATGCCTCTTTACAAAGGTGTTCTTGAGCACGGCCTGTAACAAGGTCTCAACTCCTTCTCTTCTTCTCTCTACTCGTAGACCATCACAAAACTAACTACTCTAAGAGATACAATCGATCTTTTTACATGAGGGGGCTCTTCGAGCTCTTCCCTCCAATCTACCTACCCTATTCAATTACATTGAATGGGCTGTCTAGTCCGCTATCCGGATCTAGATCTCAGCCTTACAAAAATTAAAGGCCTGCCTACCTAATGCATGCACAAAGACACAGTTCTATGGATCAATAGCCTAAGCAATTAAATTACATTCATTCTTATTTTAAATGAGGCTATGCCTCTCTTCAGCTTTGAATGCACGCGCTAACATGATTGGCTGGTTGGCTGGATGATGTGGAGAGATGCTCCTGCATCACAAGGAAAATTCTATAACTAGACCATATAATAGAATAAGATTTGCAATTTCAACATATGGCCAACATATACAATTGAAAATCAGATAATCACTAAATGTTTGTACCTCAAGGGCACCTCGATGTTTTCTATGCTCTCAGCATCATAAGAGTAGGACCCCCCTTTAGCAAGAAAAAATTCCATGCGTCTATGGAATTTTCTTCTGATCTTCTCACCTCTAGTTTCTCTCTGTCTACCTAAACTTTTCTCACTTGACGAAGACAGATCTGACAAACACCTATTTGGTTGTACCTGTAGTCCATCCAATGAGCAAGCAGTTAAGAAGAATGCCCCTTTCAATTCTAGTAATGATAATTGTGTAGGATACAAGGATGACAAAAGGCAAACAAAAAATATGCATTCTTCTTAAATGGAATATTTATCAACTCGTATTATAAGGGGAAGATTGATGAACTTGTATTTGTGATGTAGAGAGACCAAGTGACATATCAAGTTGATTCAACAAAAAGAAATGACTCCACACAAAAGCAGGCCACAATTAATAATAAGCCTCGAGTATGGTCTTGTTACTCCTCACTGCGCTTGTTTGGATTCTATGGGTTGTTGGAGTCAGGCGATTGAGGCACATTTGGTCTATATCTTGTCTATATATGTGTTTAAGGTAGGAACCCATATCGATATTGCATTTGAATTTGAGAATTCTTGGTTGCTTGTGCTTTGGCTTGGGTTAATATTGTGGTAAAATTGGGATTGTGTATCTCTTCCATACTCTGTGTTTCTTGTTGTCAAATTATTTAAAACTATCCTTGACACAACACATGGATGTGTTCAAGACCCCCTGCTTGTCAGTTGTCATCCAAGTGTTAGAGACCCTCATAGCCACTATATAGAATGTATTCAATGAAGTATTAGTGAAGGTTTATTATACCATTGAAGGACTATCCTAGGGATCAATCATGAAAACATCCAATGAACTAGTTTGTAGCCCATTTTGTCAACAAATACCTTTAGCATGACATGGCATTCTCCTTCCAAGCCTACAACAAGCATCTAGTATTGTTTCTCTCCAACTTATAGCTATGAATTATTTGAGTGCATGGACAGGGAGAATGTTAGTATGTTAGGAAAGCATAAAGAAGTCGTGACAACTCTTCATATAATTTTCAATCATGTATGGAAGTCATGCCAACTCTTGATATCATTTTCAATCATGACAACTCCTCATATCATTTTCAATCATGACAACTTTTCATATAATTAGAGGAAAGTGTCTCTAATTTACATTATATATGTGGGAAATGGCACTTAAATGTTTATTGACATTTTCTCTTATCTTCAATTGACAATGAACCTTTGTGAGAAACTCAAAAAGTGGTAGTGGATTATTTCTTGTGGTGCATGTGTGGATATCAAAAAACGTATTTTCATCCAAATAAGGTTGAAATTTTGGAAAGGTACCCTTATGATGAGAGAAAATCCACCCTCTAAATGTGATGTCTCATAAAGCTTGAGTTGGCAGATGTTCACAATGCCATGTATACCAAGCTAAGAAGGAAGATCCAATCATGATGCATTTTCTCCAATTCGCTACAAAATGGTTTGAGGAAGATACTAAATATATTTAATCTTATGATTTTTATTGAGGTTTAAACCATTTATTATCTAATTAAAGTTAATAACAACTTAACATCTTTGTAGGTATCTATAGTTATGTTGCAAGGTATAAATGTGGCCCTTTAAGAAAAAATGCATACAATAATGAATATACAATCATCCTTCCAAAGAGTAGTGGAAAATTCACTTATAAATTCCATGAATATGGATTCCCGAGGTTGTGAGGGGACTCTTCATACACAACAAATCTAGTATTTGGAATATGTGAAATATTAGAAGGAGGTCTACTTAACCAATCAAGAATTTTATTAGCGATCTTCTATTTTTACTTAGTAATTAGATGAAGTTATTGAACATAAGAATCCATTTAAGATGCCTATGTTCCTAAATATTAAATTGAGAATTCAAAAACTTAAGGGGTTTGAAAATTTTATGAAGGTTTCCTTATTACCAAGGATGTAGTTCTTCCATTGCTTGAGTGTTTGAACCAATGCATAGAATAATTATTTACTATATCCATTACTATTATAGTTGGTGGAAGAAAGTGTTTATGAGAAATATGAAACAAGGTGACCTCCTTGCTTAAGAACAACCCCTATTGATTAGGGGATCAAATTTTGCTCAAAAATTCAAAGTGCTTGGAATCGCTTCAAATTGGATGAGAGCGTAGGCCTCGTCGTTGCGAACCCAATGCAACTTGTTTAATCTCAAACGAATGTCGAGAGCGCGAGATATCGCGATCTGTTCAGAATGTCAAACAGGCAAAAGAAAAGGATGCTGATTGTACAGTCCGTACAGTCCGTACAGGCTGACGTGGCAGGACCGTACGACTGTACGCTCATGTGCCATGTGGTGATGTGGTAGATTCTGGTTGGCAGGTGTGGTTTAATTGGAATGTGACACGTGGCATCATTTTGGTCAATGGTAAGGTGCCACGTGGCCCAGTCATGGGCTACCACGTGGCACCCATTTATTGGCTATTGGTTTGATTAAAATTTTATGGGTCCGTGGGGGTCGAACCCCGGACCTCTCCACCGGTGTAACACTTTAACAAAGTCCGCCCGACGAATACGCCCATACATTGTTGCTTACCATATGATTGTTTGCATTATATTTAAAATCAAATGTTTGTATATATGGGTGGGGGTTGGGTCGGGGCTTAGCCCCGACCCGTGGTTTTGTTATATGACATATGACCTGTTGTAATATTTGTGCATGGGAGTGGTTACAATGGAATGGAGCCCGGTTGCATGGGTCATGTATATGACCATGCCCTTCGTGGAATGGGCACGTAGAATTTATGTTTTCAACTATGTAAAGCCCGTGGTCTTATGGTATTACATATGACCACAACCGGAGCACGGAGGGGGAGTTGGAACGGTTTTAAACGTTTGGCCTTTTTCTTATAGAGCGCGGTCATATGACCCTCAAATTTCCAGGTGCTAGGCGGTTAGGGGCTGGCGCACCCATAACCGTCCTACAGTTCGCACCGTTGGCACGGTTGCGCCTGGTGTTGGGTTTTCACGCTTTAAATTGCGTGTGTTCTAGGTTCATGACACAAGGGTGTGTTTTGTAGATGCAGAGACAACAAGCTTGAAGGGGGGACTTCCAGGAGGCCTAACTTCTTCGTTTTTCGACCGATTGAGGTGCCGAAAAAGCCCAGCTAGGGGTTTTTGGACGCTCTGAAGCCATTGGAGCAATTTGTTGGTCAGTTTGAGCATTGTACGACATGTTTTTGAGAACTTTGAGCAATTAATAATAATGATCCATTGGAAGATGGACCAGGAGATGTAGCCTAAGAGAGGGGTGAACTCCTTTATCAATTGATGTGTTTATGTGCTTATGTTCATTGATTATGCTGTTGTTTGTTTGTATCTTGAATGAGAAATCCTTTATTTAATGTGTTGCAAATTTGATCCATTTTCTTCTAACACATAAAATTTACTTGCAAATAATTTCAATATTTCAAGTCTTCTTCATTTTTATATCAAGTTGGTATCAAAGCACTGGTTTTTGAAGACTTGATTGTTTTGCAAGTGTTTTGTTTCTGATGCTCACAAGGTTGAAACTCACAAGAGGAGAAGGTCAACTTGTGGAGCCAAGTTCTCATCCTTAAAGGAGGAAGCATATACAATCACCGCAAGTTTCAAGGAGGCATTCACCAAGTATGGCTCATGCAGAAAGTCATGAACGTGTTCCTGTAGAAGATGAAGATCTCAGAAAGGTTGTCATGGATATGAGAGAGATGATGAAGATCTTGATGGAAAGGAACATATTGTCGCAAGGTGAAGGCTCCAACCCTTCAAGGCATAAGGGAAGCAGTGGTGACAAAAATCCAAACGGAAATGGAGGGAATGGTGCTTCTCCACCACCCTCTCCTCCATCTTCTTCTTCTTCTTCTTCTTCTTCTTCTTCTACCAATTCAAGACCTCTTCCAAATTCTCCAAAGGGGCATGGTAAAACTCCTTCACAAATTCCTTCATTAAAGCTTGATATAAAATTTGAATTGCCAATATACAATGGAGAAGTTAATGCTGAGAAGTTAGATAATTGGATATGTCAAATTGAGGTATAT
>ML784736.1:868456-882940 GCA_009831015.1 Picea engelmannii
TTCTGAAGAAACTGTTAAGAAACTTAAGTTGGAAACAATTCCACATCCTAAGCCATACCCTCTTGGTTGGATATGTGATAATGCTAAGTTACAAGTAACAAGAAGGTGTAAACTTAGGTTTTCTATCACTGCAAATTTCGTTGGTGAGGTAGAGTTTGATGTTATTCCGTTGGATATCTGTGGTATTGTGTTGGGAAGCCCGTATTTGTACGATAGGAAAGCTATTTTTCATCATCATGAGAATAAGTATCATTTGTTTAAAGATGGGGTTGAGTACATTATTAGAGCCCACACAAAGAAGATGAATTTATCACTTATAAATGCGGGAGAAATGAAGAGATTAGTTAATTCTAGTAAGAATTTTGTTCTCTTAATGATCAAACCTAAAGATGATGTTGAAAACGAAGCATTTCAAGGTTGTGATACAAAGTTAAAATCCGATCTATTTGAAGTTGTTAATCAGTATGATGAAATGTTTAAAGAACCTAAGGGGTTACCTCCGAAAAGAGGAATCCAACATGAAATTCAGTTGCAACAAGATTGTCCTCTTCCAAACATTGGTATGTATAGAATGTTAGTTATGGAAAATGCTGAGATTAAAAAACAAATTCAGGAGTTGCTCAACAAAGGGGTTATTATACCAAGTTCATTGCCATGTGGATCTCCAATTGTGTTAGTTCCAAATAAATATGGTAGGTGGTGTATGTGTGTTGATTTCATGGATTTGAACAAAATTACAGTTAAGAATCGTTATCATCTTCATAGAATTGATAATTTACTTGATCAATTAAAGGATGCAAGCAATTATGCAATGGGTTTTCTTCAACAGTTTCATTTGGTTATCATGTATAAGAAGGGAATTTTTAACAAAGTCGCTAATGTGCTTTCAAGGCCTATTATTAGTGCTTCAGTTATTCTTAAGCATAGTCCTATAATGCATGAAAGTTATGTGGAGCAATATTCTTTAGATACTGACTTTAAAGAAGTGTATGAAACTTTGTGCCACTCTAGCCATGTTGAAGAATTGGATTATCGTGTGCATAATAATCTCTTGTATCATATTGGCAAGTTGTGTATTCCACAGGGGGGAAAAATCAACATTATAAGAGAAGCACATTCTTCTCTTATTGCTGGTCATTTTGGTGTAGGCAAGATAGTGGCTAATTTGCAAAGATACTGCTACTGGCCTAAATTGAATGAAAGTGTTTCGAGATATGTTCGAGGATGTTCATTGTGTGCCACAAGTAAACCTAGCAATCGAAAGTTGGGTTTGTATACTCCACTTCCAGTTCCTTCTCGACCTTGGGAAAGTATTTCCATGGATTTTGTACGTGCTTTGCCTATGTTGAGACGAAATCATGATTATCTTTATGTTGTGGTTGATCGATTTAGCAAAATGTGTATTTTGATGCCTGGTACTAAGCAGGTTATAGCAGAACAAATGGCACAGTTGTTCTTTCAAAATGTTTGGGTGCATTTTGGTTTTCCTAAGTCCATTATTTCTGATCAGGATTCTCGATTTCTTGGAAGTTTTTGGTCGAGTTTATGGGCACTCATGGACACCAAACTTAAAAAGAGCACAGCTTTTCATCTGCAAACAGATGGTTAGACAGAGGTGGTAAATCGAACAGTGGTGCATCTTCTTCGTGCTTATTGCAGCAAGCATCCTAAACTTTGGGATGAGTATTTACACTACATTCATCATGCGTACAATCGAGCTAAGAACTCTTCAACTCAAACGTCGCCATTTGAAGCATGTTTTGGTATTTTCCCAAGTATCCTTTAGATTTTATCTTTGGGAAGGATATTTCTATCGATGGTCAATATGACATTGATAGGGAAGAAAATTTCATTGAACAAATTCAGTCGATACATCAAGTGGTGCAAGAGAAGTTGGAAAAGATTCAGGCCAAGTACAAGACGAGACATGACAAGCATCGTGTTGATCATAGTTTCCAAGTTGGAGATGAATTTTGGCTTTACATCAACAAGGAGAGGCTTAAAGGCGAAGGTAAAAAGTTGAAACCGATTCGATATGGTTCTTTCAAGATTATCGACAAGATTGGTAACAATGCTTTTCGTTTAGATTTGCCTCCTTATATGCAGATGTATGCAGTTGTTAATGTTGAGAAATTGAAATTTTATGAGCCTCCGTTGATTGATGATCAAGGAGAGCATGTTCATATTCCTTCTATAGGTAATTTTTCCCCAGAGTATCTTATAGAACTGCATGAAGACACCATCCTTGACAGGAGAATGCGAAATTCAAAACGAGGAAATGTGGAGTATCTTCGAGTTGGTCTTAAAGGGACAAATCCAAGCAAAGACAAGTGGATTGAGGTTGGAAGGGTGAGGGAACTATACCCTCATCTTCACATAGACTGAAAATAGTCTTTTGGAGGTCCAAAAGCTTCCCAATGGGGCGGTGTGATCAGGGGATCAAATTTTGCTCAGAATTGCTTCAAACCAGACGAGAGCGTAGGCCTCATCGTTGCAAACCCAACGCAACTCGTTTCATCTCAAACGGACGTCGAGAGAGAGAGATATCACGATCTGTTCAGAATGTCAAACAAGCAAAAGAAAAGGACGTTGACTGTACAATCCGTATAGGCTGATGTGGTAGGACTGTACAATCGTATGCTGATGTGGCATGTGGTGACATGGAAGATTCTGGTTGGAAAGTGTGGTCAAATTGGAATGTGACATGTGGCATCATTTTGGTCAATGGTAAGGTGCCACGTGGCCCAGTCATGGTCTGCCACGTGGCACCGCTTTATTGGCTATTGGTTTGATTAAAATTTTATGGGTCCGTGGGGGTCGAACCCCGGACCTCTCCACTGGTGTAACTCTTTATCAAATTCCGCCCGACCAATATGCCCATACATTGTTGCTTACCATATGATTGTTTGCATTATATTTAAAATCAAATGTTTGTATATGTGGGCGGGGGTCGGGCCGGGGCTTAGCCCCGGCCCGTGGTTTTGTTATATGACATATGACCTGTTGTAATATTTGTGCATGGGAGTGGTTACAATGGAATGGAGCCTGGTCACATGAGTCATGTATATGACCATGCCCTCCATGGAATGGGCGTGCGGAATTTATGTTTGCAACTGTGTAAAGCCCGCGATATTATGGTGTTACATATGACCACAACCGGAGCGCGGAGGGGGAGTTGGAACGGTTGCAACCATTTGGCCTTTTTCTTATAGAGTGCGGTCATATGACCCTCACATGCCCAGGTGCTAGGCGGTTAGGGGCTGGCGTACCCATAACCGTCCTACAGTTCGCACCGTTGGTGCGGTTGTGCCCGGTGCTAGGTTTTCACGCTTTAAATTGCGTGTGTGCTAGGTTCATGACACAAGGGTGCGTTTTGTATATGCAGAGACAACAAGCTTGAAGGGGGGACTTCCAGGAGGCCTAACTTCTTCATTTTTCGACCGATTGAGGTGCCGAAAAAGCCCAGCTAGGGATTTTTGGACGCTTTGAAGCCATTGGAGCAGACTGTTGGTCATTTTGAGCATTGTAAGGCATGTTTTTGAGCTCTTTGAGAAATTAATAATAATGATCCATTAGAAGCTGGACCAGGAGATGTAGCCCAAGAGAGGGGTGAACTCCTTTATCAATTGTTGTGTTTATGTTCTTATGTTCATTGATTATGTTGTTGTTTGTTTGTATCTTGAATGAGCAATCCTTTATTTAATGTGTTGCAAAGTTGATCCATTTGCTTCTAACACATAAAATTTACTTGCAAATAATTTCAAGATTTCAAGTCTTCTTCATTTTTAGATCACCTATGACATAATATGAGCCATCAATATCTATTTCAAGGGGTTAATGAAAATGAGGAAGACAAATAATTGGAGTGTTAGCAAAAGGCATCCTTGCACTATTGGCATGCCATAGTTGTTGTGCAATATTCCATCATAAATGTTTCTATTTGGAGTAATGATGAAGTGGTTGGGAAATGTGAGASAAATATCGAATKAWTTTTTTGTAGAAATTCATATYARCAAGGAAATTATTCAKWTATGTAGGATTAKATAGAGTGGGMTAATCTTGAAKGAGTTTGACCTTGGTTAGCAYTATATGCATGCTAGTGTGTTCAATAGAAAAATACAAATAAAAATGGGTGTTTCCCATATAAGTACTTCTTCATTTTTTCGTATACTTTATAATGTTGAGGAAGGTAAAGAGCACAAGAACATTTATCCAAATGTTGGGAAGGATATAGTCCTATAGTTTTTATGGATGCTTATTACTATAAAATAGATAACTAGTTGTTGTTGATGAAGTCAAAGATAATCAAAGAAAATAGTGATAATGAGAGTGATGATTCAGGAAGGAGAGGTTTCAAAATTGAGCTTATTGCATATAATGGTTCTATCATAATGAAATAGTTATTCTCCGACTCCTTGTCTATTATTCTTATGGTCAATTTTATGGTGCATTATTGTTCATTTTTTTTGTTAATGATTCCACACTTGGAAACTTAATTTTATTGGTGAGTTTCCATTGTAGATTTGTAGGAATTATGATCCCCTCCCAGACATTCCCCATATCTGAGATAGTGAGATTGAAATAATTTGTACATCAAAGTAGCATTTTCCTTCTTGGGAATAAGGATTAAATGTATATATTTTTATTCAATTATTTATAATGATCTACAAACTCCCCTTGTCACTCTCAAAGTCTATATGTTGGTACATGCACCACAAGCATCATAGTTGGTTCACAATAATTTCATTGTTTTCTATCCTCAAACCTTTGTTCACCATTATGTGTGCATCATTAAATGGATTTCACTACACCCTTTGATGTGCAATTGCATACTTGGAAAAAGTTCAGGATTTCTATGTAACCCACAAAAGTTCCACGAACCACACTAATCTACAAACACTTGACATAATTCGTTGACCACTACACTCCATTTATGGATTCATGCTAGATTTATTCTCGGGAGTGGTATGATTTGAGGTATATATGATCTAATTCTAGCTGTTGTTCAAGAATATAAGAGCCACTGTGATTTCTTCTTGGTTTCCAAAATTTGTTTCTCACAACTGATAATCATGAAAGTGATTACAATAGAACCCAATGTAAAAAATGATAAAAAAAAACTCAAGTCTTTAGGATGATCTCGTTCTAGTAATTTCTTAGCTTGCCCATCGCTATTTGATCACCATACAAGCATATAAAGTCAAATCTCTCTACAGTATCATATAAAGTCACTTGGATAACATATTTGGGTTGTTATAACCTTCTAGGCTAATAATAACCAATAGAAACACAAATTGAGACAAAAATAACTATCAAGGGTGATTTTCAGCAGAACTGGAGGGTGAAAGAACTGTCAAACTTACCTTATTTGCAACAAACATGATCGACGTATCCTTCTTCCTTCACCACGGTCTCCACTCCAGCTTGCTAGGGGTCGAATAGGGCAAGGTTGACTGAAACTTGCTACCAGAACCTTGCTCTTTTCTCTTGAGGAGGCTTTTTGAAATCCTAATATTCCCAAGTCTAGCTAGCAGGTGCGACTGGGGGTTGGTGTCGAGGGCTACATCAATTATCTGGTGGGATTGAGGTTTTATGCAAGGTGCAGGTGACAAGAATGGGTATGCAAGGCACAAGAGACGAGAATGTGTATGCAAGGAGAAGACGACGATAATGGGTTTGGGAGACGAGAATAGTTGGGAATGGGCATAGACAATGAGAATGGGTTTGGGCGACTAGAATAGGGGAATGAGTATGTATGGCACAGATGATAGGAATGGGTATGCAGGGCGCAGGCAATGAGAATGGGTTCGGGCGATGGGAACAGTTGGGAATGGGTTTGGGCGACGAGAATAGTTGAGAATGGGTTTGGGTGGGTTTTGTGATTTGTTTTTTTTTTGTTTTTTATTTATTTATTTTAATTAATTTATTTTTGTTTTATTTTATTATATTTTATAACATATGTTTTTTATTATATATATATATATATGTTTTATGTTTTATTATATAGATGTAATTATGAATGTTATGGGAGAAATGTTGACACAAGGAGGCAAGTTAGTATGTTATCATTTTGATTTATTTTATGGAGTAGTACTATACAACCCCAAATATGACAAGGAGTTATATTCCTTGGTTTGATATGTTAAGAATTGGATTCACTATCTAATGGGAAAAGAGACCATCATCTACACTAATAGCTAGCCTTTGTAATACTAATAAGGGGGGAAATTTCATCTAATGATGCCTTTGCACCCAACTAATGCAATCACCTAAACCTATGTGTTTCCCCCCCAAGTAGGGTTTTAAGCTTAATGAGTGTGGAGGTCGAGGAAAATCACTCAAGGTATTCAACACAAGCCATCCATATACCCAAAAATCACTTAAAAAATGGGCCAAAGATCTATTTGATTAACTAGATGTGGTGTCGAGGCCTCTAGAATTATACTACCCCATGCAAGAACACCCACTTTAGATCTCGGTGTTTCACTAGTTGGTTGGGTACACCTATAGATTAGAGGTTCCTATGCAAGGACTATACTTTCCACTCAATATTTCCTTATGTAACCTTATTTGGTTAGGTACACCTAGATATGTGGAGTCCCAAGGGCCCAAAATCAATTTCTAGGCTCAAATAATGAACATAGTTCCCCTAGTTGGTCAAGTACACACATATCCTTATACATTTACATAGACAAAGATGAAGAAATTATCGAGTTTCTCCCATTTAGTATACATAATCCAAAATTCTCTTTTTCAAGGAAGGAGTTCACCTCAATCCACATCAATCCACCCCTCACGCATAAGGCATGTATCTCTTTTTGTAATCTCTTACAAGATAATATATCCCTCCCAAGAACGTCTCTTGGACTTCCATTTTCCCCTTACTAAATAATCTTGGGGTTAAATTAGGCTTAGGAGAATAATTACAAGTGTCACAAAATAGGTAAAAGGTGAAATAACATTCACACCTCTTAGGATTTTTAACCTAGATCACTTAGGAATTAAATTCAAGTTATCTTTCCCCTTCCCAGTCTCTCTAGACCCGAGAACCAGGTACTTGTCATATTCATTGAGAAAGGGTCCCATACCTTGGGCATGATTTCCACAACTCAATTAATATCCATCTATGTTTCTCTGATAATTTAACTTAGGTTAGTGTGGGTCCTTGAAACATAACCTAAAAGAAGGTCAAAGTGTCGAAATTTGGAATCGTACTTCTGATGACCTTAGAACACATCGGAAATCCAACGGTATCGGGACTAATTTAAAAAAAAACAGTAAAATTTCATTTTTTTTTTTTTTTTTCGACAAAAAAATTGATTTTATCACAATCGTCGTAATAGTTTGTCGATGTTTTAACCTATATGCAGTAATTTAAAGTATATGCATAGGTTGAAGGAATCGAATTTGAAGAGATATTTTCCCCAGTTGCCAGAATGGAAGCAATCTGTTTTCTTTTAGCTTATGGATGCTCCAAAAATATTAAAATGTATCAAATGGACGTAAAATCATTTTTTATAAATGGGGAACTTGAAGAATAAGTCTACATTGAACAACCAAAAGGATTTCAGTTGTCAGAAAATGCAGATTATGTGTGTAAAATAAAGAAGGCCTTGTATGGTCTAAAACATGCTCTTAGAGCATGGTAATCTAGACTGGATAAGTATCTGCAACAGGCAGGGTTCAGAAAAGGAAGTGCAGACATTAACCTCTACATCAAGGTAAGTCAAGTTGATATTTTATTAATTGAAGTTTATGTTGATGATATTATTTTTGGTAGTGAGTATGACAGGTTAAGCCAGAAATTTGCAAAAGATATTCAGGATGAATTTGAAATGTGATTACTTGGAGAACTATCCTTCTTTCTGGGACTTCAAATATGCCAAAGAAACCAAGGAATTTATATTTCTCAAACCAAGTATATTAGAGAAATGCTAAAAAGGTTTGGTGTGGAAGATTGCAAACCAGTTATCACTCCCATGCAAACGAGTTGCAAGTTGAGAAAAGATGGTGATTCGAAGTCTACAGATTAGAGGCAATATAGGTCAATGATTGGTAGCCTACTATATGTGACAGCTTCCAGACCAAATGTAATGCAGGCTATTGGACAGGGGGCGCAATTTCAAGAAACACCAAAGGAATGACATGTATTAGTAGTGAAGAGGATTTTCAGATTCTGAAAGGAACAAAATATTTTGGATTATGGTATCCAAAAGGGAAGGATATATCACTTATTGCCTACACAGATTCATATTGGGTAGGTATTGATGACCAACAAAGCACCAGTGGAGCAACATTCTACTTGGGTGAGTGTTTAGTATCATAGATAGGAAAGAAACAATCATCAGTATCCTTATCTACAGTCGAGGCATAGTACATTGCAACAACATCATGTTGTACACAGGTTCTTTGGATGAAACAAACTCTGACAGATATACATGTTGAGTATGATGAGCCCATTCCAATGTATTATGATAATACAAGCACCATCAGTATCTCAAATAATCTAATGATGCACTCCAAGAGAAAGCACTTTCCAATCAAGTATCACTTTTTACAGTAACAGGTTGCAGAAAAGAACATCAGAGTTGATTATGTGGGAACAAAAGAACAAGTGGAAAACATATTTACAAAGCCACTTCCACGAGAAGACTTTGAGTATCTTCACCAAAGAATTAGAGTTATTTCTACTCCAAAATGAATGCTTTTGAATTTTTATCTTATATGTCTTATATGTACATGAGGAAGCACCATAAGAAGATAGTTCAGTCAGGGGAGAAACCCCAGATGGAAAGATACCTTTGCCATTGATGACAAAGGGGGAGATATTTATCAGATGCAGAGGACAAAGGCATGGGGAGAATATTTATCAGATGCAGAGGACAAAGGAATGGTTCTAGGGGGAGCATGATTGATATGATTTGAGTATTTCATCAAAGTGTTTCCATCAATGACAAAGGGGAAGATTGTTGATTAAGGTTGGTTGTCATTGATGTTAACCCTAGAAGAAATCCCCATAGCACAAATATTGGGTAATGGAGCCAAGATTGTTTGATGTAAACATGTCTCTTTATTGTCTTGTAATGGTTGATAATAAGTAGAAATGGATGAAATCCAAAGTGGTCCCCTTATGGTGAAAGCCCTCATGGGAAGACACTTTGTGGATTGAGTTATCCTAGAGGTATGGTTAAAGAACCCATGCTTATTTGTGGAATAATGAAATGAAGGTCAATGAATTTGTCAGTGAAACTATCCTACATGTATATTTCATGTCATTCCATTTCTGGTGGTACGTGTAATGTCACATAACTCCTCACAGTTAGAGAGTTATGGCCATGAGAAGTTGGAGAACACAGGTTTGGGTAATGGACCCAATTTTGTTTGATGGATAATGGTATGATTTTTTATATACTTGTAGGTATTACTATTCTATATTGATGGTACATGTCATTCCATTTCTAGTGGTATGTGGAACGTCACATAACTCCTCACATTTTGAGAGTTATGGCCTTACGAAGATGGAGGACCCTCTTATGTCATCTAGAGGCCCCAAAAGGTCAAAGTAGTCAAAGTGGTTTAAAAGATTTTAGAAGGTAAATAATAAAGTGAATTGATGAGTGTACTATAATTAAAATTTCATCAAAAACAAATTATTTAAATAATAAATTTAATGGAGAAATTAGAAGTGGGTTAACCCTAAAATAAAGAAAGCGGGCAAAGTGACCTAGAAGATGTTTTTAAGGAAGCTACTTGGAGAGTATAAATAAGAAGAAAGGCTCTCTCATTTTAGACACACTTGAGCATATTGAAAACATATAGGTGTTTGAGGTAACCAAAGGATATCTAAAACGAATTTCTGAGGGAAGGTGAAGAAAAGAAGTCCAGAATTCAAGGAAGGATAAATTCTTTTGATGATGCTTTTTAAGGTATGTTATTTACAGGTCATCTCACCATTTTCAAAATAACCTTTTTTCTAGAATGATTCAGACCATGAAATTTCTATGACGTTGAGGAAACATATTCAAGTATTTGTGGGTCATTGTATTTTGGGAGTTACACTCCGTGGAAAATAGGGTTTGTGGCTAGTCCTGAAACTAGTCAAAAACATGTGTTTAGGGTAAAAACGTCATAACTTCTTCATAACAGATCCAAATTCAGTAAGACCAAATGTGTTGGTTATATTACAGTATATAGTATTTTTTGTAACAATTTCATATCGATTCAACAAATATTATGTGCAGGGTACGCTCTACAAGGTCTCTCTCTAGAATAAGCTAGAATTAAGCAAGGTATGCCATTTTTTCTATAATTACTTTTCTGAGAGGTTCCAAGTAGTGACACTTGGAGAAATTGCATAAAATGCACTAAAGAAAATTGTATCAGTTTCAGATATTTATTCATTACAGGGACAAAGTTATGATTATTTCAAGTTAGGGTTGTTGACTAATCCAAAACTAGTCATGTGAGACTAAAGAAAAGTTTGATGTAAATGCTAGTCTCTTGTTGTTTAAAGTTAGGGAAGGTTTGCAGGTATGTGATAATATACACCAGGTCTATTATAGATTTATAAATAATATTTGGATAATGAAATTGATGAGGGATTTTGGTTGAGGAACAAGTTGGGTACATGGTTGAGACAAGTAGTTGATGTGTTGGCACATACATGAGGTGTATAGTTGATGATGTTGGTACATATTGATGAGTCATAGTTGATGAATAGTTGACACATGATTTGTACATACTTGGTAGATGGTTGGTTTCACTTATTTATGGTACAAGTTGATTACAGATTGCTTGGTATAGGCTGGTGCATGGTTGATGCACTTGTTTATGGTACAGGTTGGTGCATGGTTGGTTTCACTTGTTTATGGTACAGGTTGGTGCATGGTTGGTTTCACTTGTTTATGGTACAAGTTGATTACAGGTTGAGGTACAGGTTGATACATAGTTGATGCATGGTTCAAGTTTATTGGTATAGGTTTACAACAATATATCTCACAGTGATAGTGTGACAATGTTTCCATCATTCTACTTCTACTTTAGGGCAGTTGGATGGGGAAATGACAAGTGGTTGTAGCCACCTTCTAGTTGTAGCTGGAGAACATAGGTGGTTGTAGTTTCCTTCTAATTGTAGCTAGAGAATTGGGGAGTTGGAGCTTCCCTCAGGTTGCAGCCTAAGAAACTAGGGGGTTGGAGCCTTCTTCCAATTGTAGCTAGAAAACAAAGGAATTTGGTGCTTCCAATGAATGTAATTCTTCAAGACATATAAGAAAAATCATTATGTGGTTTTCTCCCGTTTTTAGTTTCCACGTAAAACACTGGTGTATTGTGTATGTGTGTGATTTTTCATTTCTTATTGCTCATTTTTGGATAATAATTCTACATTAATATAAAACTTGGATTATTTGAAGAAAAAAAATTATACTTACGCGATTATTGATTCACACCCCCTCTCAGTAATCCAACATGCTTTCCCTTTTTGGTTACTTACTCATTTTTTGGAAAATGTCTATGTGAGGGAGTTGGTGGATTCATGTTTTCATATTTCCATTCTTACTTTTATATCACCCGCCTGCCTGACCGCTTCCCCATTTCATATTGAACAAACTTTTTGAATCGCAGGTTCCCAGGTAGGCAGGTTCAACATTGGGTTTTCATTGTTCTGCCGCCTGGAAACAACACACAGAGTTTCGCGATCTACAAATTAGAAAACAAATTCCCCTTCATATCGTTTGCTTTTGCTTTCTATTTACTTGGTCCTTTTTCCGAATGTCTCATGCTTTTATATACAACACCTAAAGTTCTGCAATATACAAATTGCTTGTTCAACATTGCGCTTCCATTGTTCCCTTACGTACAAACAACACACTAAAATCCGTGATATACAAATTGATGGCTGAAATCTGTCACTGTGACATACAATTTGACCATCGGCCCCTCATGTCTCATGGCTATATCTTGTGACCCTTTTTTTTTTCTAACCTACCCGACCGCTTTCCATACTTGGGATTTTCTTGGAATTTGTTTCATGGGTTGGAAGGTGGATGAAATGTACAATACTTAGTCACTCTTCACCATCCCCGCTACCTTCATACTTATTTCTATATATGCAATTATTAATCTTTAATGCTAGTAGCTCATCGTGCAGGAACCGTTATGATTGTCATTAATGTCAGGAAGGCTAGAGAATATTTGTCATTAATACAAATTAAACCAAGATTTGTGGAGAAGAGTGTTATCCTTTCCAAGTATTCATTTAAAAAATGATGCAATTTATTTCGTGTGTTGATCGGTTGGTGCCTTTAATAAATGCCTAATTCTTAATCTCTCTTCACCGTCACCACCACCTTTGCACTTTTTTCTAAATATGCAATTAGTAAGATTTAATGGTAACAACTCATTACACACGAACCCTGGATATTGTCATTGATCAATGAAAGGCTCGAGGATATCTTCCATTGATACGCATTAAACCAATATTTGCAGAGGATTATATTATCCCTCCCCAATTTTCATTTCAAACATCTTCTAGAGAAAGTAAAAATTATCATTAACTTATGGTAGCAGTTCTGTCCAGATATAGTAAACACCTTCATACATGATGGCAAGAGGTTCCAGTATTCTAGGGAATATTTATACTACTCATCTCCCTCTACCTAGGAGAATAAAAGGTGATGGTCCATTGGTGCATCGAGAGATATATTTCAAGCCAAATAATTCCAAGGAAACCTATCCTGCTCGGATAACTTGCGCGGTTTCATCGATGTCTAGTGCAAAGGTTGATGGGATGGATTATGAGAAAGAATAATATGATCTAATGGATGGTGATATGACAATGGATGATGGAAATGCATAGATTGTTCCCACTCTTGCGCCCAAGTTGAAATCAACCATAACGGGCGATACTTCCCATCTCGGCAATGGCAGTCCCGACGACACCAAAAGAAAGAGTTTTAGAAAAGAAACCGATGCTAAATGCAATAGCCACTTTGCATCTTGAAAGTAGGAATTCCAGAGGTCCAAATTAGTCCATTCTGGGTGGAATTCTTTCACTGTAAGGACATGATTTGTTGATTCTCCCACAGATATATTTCAAGCCAAAAGAGTATTTAGTTGCGGGACCACTATCCTATTATCTGGATATAAAATAAACATCTTCAAGAATGAGGACCAGAACTCCCACTGCTGCAAGGCATATTCCTACCATCCATCTCCTTCCACCCAGAATGAACTAATTTGATCCTCTGGAATTGCACGTGCAACCTGTGTCCCTGAATTTTTTAATTTTGGAGAGGTGGTTTCTCGGTGTGTCCTAACTTTCTGTTAAGGGATATTATGTTTTCCCTACAACATTTTTCTTCTTCTTCCTCATGGGAAGCTTCTGAGAACTATCAATTTTACCACAGGATGATCCATCGAGGAGAAAACTGCAAGGACTTCCTAAAAAAAAGGCATGGTAATCAGGTTTGTATGCATGTTGAAGAGCATCTCGATGGCTCCTGCATGTTGTAGATACAGTGCCTATGTTTGTGGAAGATATGTTCAATGTTTTGGCCAAAATAACTCATTCCAATTTCTAAGAAAAGATATGCAGTGTTGAGTATTCTTTTTATTTTTAATGGATTTATAATTAAAAAAAATTCCTTGGAATCTTGGTTGTTTCTTCTTTTCTGGATTTAACACCTCTTCTCATTGGCATGGTTCAGTGGTATCATAGTTCTTCAATATTGTATTTTCTTAGGTAATTTGTTCTAAAATGGAGCATCTAACAATTATATGAAAATGCACTCTGTCGATCCATCGGGATTTTATGGAAACAAAAAATGAATTTTAGACAGTTTCAAACCAACTTTTAATTCTATTCATAATGAAAATAGAACATAGCAATACCACGTCACAATATTGCAGCAAGATCATGGTTCTTGTTTCTAGACAACTGAAAATCTCTAGTTGCATGGGTTGGTAGACTCATGCCTTCACATTTGCACTTGTGCTTTTATATTGCGACTCTGACCAACCGACCGCTTCCCCATTCTATACCTAGCCACATTTCCAATCGTGTATTCACATGCAGGCATGTTCTAGATTGCACTTCCATTGCTCTGTGGCCTCCATAGAGCACCCAGACTTCCATGATATACAAATTTACAACCAGAATCGCATCATACCCTCTGTCCCATTAGAAAATTTTCCCTCAAAAGTTTCGAGAGCTACAATTTGACCGTTGGGTCCTCACGTTTATGATTCTTCCTAGATTCCTAGATCTTCTTGTTCTCCCACTATAATCATTGTACATGATTAGTTCTGACCTGAGCACTTTCTATCCAAATCACTCTTGACTGCTTTTGCATTTATAGTCCCAAACTAAGTTGATATTAACCTTTAGCTTTCATAACATTATAATGGGTTGAGCATAAGTTATATAGTTACATATATATATTAACATATATTATTAATATAACATATATAAGTTAATACATACAT
>ML784736.1:882990-913279 GCA_009831015.1 Picea engelmannii
GTTGAACTATTGTCACCCCATTTTGAAGCCCATCCATCTACATTCCATACTTTGACATTTGTCTGAATCACTTTCTTCGATCGTCAGGTTGGCCAGTTCATGTAATATCCAATTCCCATATCGTTGTTTCCCATGCCCGCCACCTTTGCACTTCTTTCAAGTATGCAATAACTAAAGTTTAATGCTGCTAGATCCAGAAACATACAGAAAATTTCTTGCCAGGAAATGGAATATCTATTACAGATTTTAATATATTAGCCCTTCCTTTCCCTCTTCTATATTTAACCAAATTCTCATTTTCCCCCCATTTACTTTCTCCTTCTGGTTATTTAGCCATTTTTCTGAAAATGTCTACCTGTGCGAGTTGGTGAGCTCACGGGTTCACATTTGCACTCATTTTTTTATATCTCGACTTCGACCAATCGCTTTCTATTCCATACCTAGCAACTAGCCATGCTGTACATTGCACTTCCATTGTTCTGTGACCTGCAAACAACACCCGGTCTTCTGCGATATACAAATTCATTGTCGGACACCCACATCATACCCTCTTCCATGATACATAGTTTGCACTCAAAAGTCTTATGTGATACATAGATTTTAATATATTATCCCTTCCTTTCCCTCCTCTATACCTAACCAAATTCCCCAAAAAAAATTCCCTTTACTTTCTCTTTCAGGTGTTTTTTTCCAAAAATGTTTGCACTCGTGATTTTATATCCCGACTCCGCCCGACTGCTTCCCATTCCATACCTAGCAACTTTTTTAGATCATGGATTTCTGAGAAGGAGCACTCTACATTGCACTTCTATTGTTCTATGACCTGCAAACAACACCAGAACTTCCGTGATACAAAAATTCACTATTGGACTCCTACATCATACCCTTTTCTGTGATACACAATTTTCACCCAAAAGTTCTGAGACCTACAATTTAACCTTCAGGTCCTCACGTCTCCTGGGCAACTATTGTCACCAAATTTTCAACCCCATTCGTCCTCTTTCCATACTTGGCAATTTCTTGAAATATCTTTCACGCCTCCAATTCCTAGACGTTGTTTGATGTTCTCGTCACCTTCGCGTTTTTTTACAACTATGCAATAACTGAGCTTTAATCCTAACAACTCACCATGCCTCAGGAAATAGTCATAGTAGTTGTTCATATACAATTTGTCCAGAAACATGCAGAGAATATCCTACCAGGTAATGGGATATCTATTACAAATATCAATATACTAGGTATAATTTGAATATCGTTTACCTATTGCATACCATTTTTTCTCTTGCGGGTTCCCGGACAAGTGGAATGCACTTACACTATTACTTGACCTACAAACAGTACCCCGTCTTCCGCAATGTACAAATTCACGTCTGAAGTCCCAAATCATCCACTCTTCCATGTTACACATTTTTTACTCAAAAGTTGTGATACATACAATTTGACCATAAGGGCCTCATGTCTCCTTAGGAACCCTTGTGACCCTATTTTGAAGATCATCTAACCGCTTTCCACCCTTTTCCATTTCTTGGAATCTCTTTCGTGGATCGTTGGGTTGTCGAGTTCAGACAATTTCCAATTCCTAGCGACTTTTTCCTATACCCACTACCTTCACACTTCTTTCCAATTATATGAAATAATTTTACATAAAAGATCTTGCCAGGAAATGGGATATCTATTACAGATTTGAATATATTAGTCGCTCTTTTACCTTTTCTATACTTAACCAAATTCTCGTTTCTCTTTTCCCTCATGGATTAACATTTGCATTTGTTCTTTTATATCATGACTCTAATCGGTTGCTTCCCCATTCCATATCGCACTTTCATTGTTCTGTGACCTCCAAAGAGCACCGAGACTTCTGCAATATATAAATTTACAAATGTACTATCACATCACACCCTTTTCCCCGTTACACAGTTTGCACTCAGAAGTTTCTACAGCTACAATTTGACCATCGGGTCCTCATGTCTCTTGTCGAACTATTTTCACCCCATTTTTTAAGCTTGTTCATCCACTTTCCATACTTCGCCATTTGTCCAAATCTCTTTCGTAGATCGTCGAGTTGGTAGGTTCATGAAATATCGAATTCCTAATTGTTGTTTGCTATGTCATTCCATACTTGGGAACTTTTTCAATTGCAAGTTCTTGGATAGAAAGACTAAAGATTGCCCTTCTATTTTTCCGCGACATGCAAACAACACCCACAATTCCGCAAATATACAAACTAGTCATTGGACCGCCCCACCATGCACTCTTCCCTTTTATGCATTTTGCAGTCAAAATTCTGATTCATAAAATTTGAACGTCGACCTTTACCTCTACTAATAATCCCCTTTAACCCTATTTTGAAACCCACCTGAGCGCTTTTCATACTTGGCCATTCCTTTCTTTAACTGTTGGCCCCCACCTCTACTCTGAGAATCCCCTGTAACCCTATTTTGAAACCTATGCGACCACTTTTCAAACTTGGACATTCCTTTATTTCACTTGTTTATAATAAAAGAGGCTTATCAATAATAAAAAAGATTGTTTAATTCTAAACCAACATTTGCGGAGATCTCCCATTAATACACATTTAACCAATATTTCTGGAAGGCTATATTATCCTTTCGAGTGTTAACTTAAAACACCATGGAATTTCATTCGTGGGACCTCGGGTTGGCCCATTCACTAAATTTTCAATCCCTAATTCCAAAAGTTATCCCAACCGACCGTTTCCCTATTCCGTACTTAGCCACTTTCTCGAAATTCCACAAATATACAAACTGTCCGTTGAACTGCACCATCATGCCCTCTTTCGTTTTACACGTTTTCTAGTCAAACATTATGGGTCATACAATTTGACCATTCGACACTCACCTCTCCTTATTATCTCTTGTAAACCTATTTTTAAGCCCGTCCGACCGGTTTTCATACTTGGCCATTCCTTGCTTGCTCTTCTCCATCTCCGTAAACTTTTCACTTGTTTATAATAAAAAATGTATATATATATATATATATATATATATATATATATATATATATATATATCTGTGTGTGTGTGTGTGTGTGTCTTGTTTCTAAATATGTAATTAGTAATCTTTAATGCTAACAACTCATCATGCAAGAAACGTATAAATTGTCATTGATGAGCGAAAGGCTCGAGAAGATCTGCCATTAATACACATTAAACCAAGATTTGCGGAGGGTTTTGTTATCCCTTCCGAGCATTAATTTCAAATACCATGGAATGTCATTCGCATGTCTCCAGCTTGGCTCGTTCATGAAACCTCCAATCCTTAATTGTTCTTCATCGTACTCGCTAACTTCGCGCTTCTAAGTATGCAATAATTAAACTTTTCTTCTAACAAATCATCATCCAGCACGCATAGAGATTGTCATTAATGAGCGAAGAGATCGAGGAGATTTCCCATTCACACGCATTGAACCAACATTTCTGTGGTATTATATTATACCCTCTATTTATTCATTTCATCATCTGGAGCAAACAGGCATTCTCATAAACTAATGGCACCAAATCGACAATAGTTATGTGGACATACAGTGAACATCTTAGGGCGTGAGGACCAAAACTACCAAAGTAAAAAATCCTCACTCCAACAGCCTACGACAACAACAAAGGAACCAAAATTTCTTCAAACGGAGGACGAGATAACAACCCTCCTCATCCTAAAATTGATAGTTCTCACAAGCTTCCCATGGAGAAGAAGAGAAACAAATTTGTAGGTCAAGCAGAAGAGCTCGAAATTGAGAGTGAGAACATGGAACTTGACACTAATCTGGATAGCATATTTTGTAATCTTGATCATCCAGGAGACACGATCCAGCATAGTCCCCCAATGGACATAGTTGATACCGAAATTTTTGACGAAGATGAATCCTTCGTATTCAAGAGCATTGTTTTTTACGGTGAATCTAAAAAATTAATTATTGAAAAGAGAGATGTAAAAAATAAGAAAGGAAAATCTCATTCAAAGGTTGATCTCGTGAACATGCTGTTGTCCCAAATCTTTGGACTTCACAGTGAAACTAGATATGCTATTGATGATTCCATTGGAGTCATTAAGGTCAAAAATTCCAGACTAAAGGACCGGATCAAGGAATTGGAGGTAGCTTTCATTCCTATGCCATTGCCAGCTAGTCCTTTGGAAATAGACATGCCTGCCACCCTTGCAACCAAGTTAAAAGGATCCTTCAGCCTCCTCGCATCATGTAGAGGATATGTGGAGAATAATATCAAGAAAAGAATGGAAATGAATATTGAGGCCTGGGAAACATCACAAGCTATGGATTCCCTGGGAACGAGGGAACATAAGTTGCTCGAACATCTGTAGACAAATTTAGAAAATGAAGAAAGTTTCTATTTGGACACGATCGTCCCTTTTTCCCTTCATCTCAGCAATATGACAAACATGATAAGAAGACAACATGATCTCCCATTCAAAATTTGGATCACTGAATTAGAAACATGTTGGAAAGCTGTAATGATCCCAAGCCAATTTTTTCACTTGAAACCACTAATTACCACTATTGTGTTTGATGTGCAGGTGACTAATGAATTTTTCCAGTTATTAAGTGGTGTTTATAGAAGATTTTTCCAACACATGCAAGATCACAATACATTCAAGATATAGAAAACATAAGCATAGATTTGACCTTTATTATAGAAGCATGAATCATATACAATAGATAGCCGATCTAGAATAATCCTCTAATGGTTGGATAGATAATACGTATGAGCTACTACAAAATTCTCCCGCCAATAAAAAATACGCCCCAAACGATAGATGATAGATGAAGACCAATACAAGTAGATCTGGATGCCAACTCCTCAAGCTAGAAGATGCCACACTCCAAATGGAAGGTTAAAACCCTCAATAACTTGGCCCAACTGTAAGAAGACTCCAAATGATCCCAAACTATGCCAACTGATAGATCTGGGTGATAGGAACACCTTCCTGAAATCTCAAGCCGAAAGGCTAAGGAAAACTCCTCCAAACTCTTAATCTTCTAATGAAGTTGAGCCCTCCTGGATGCTTGGAACCCTAGGTAGCTCTGCCATGATGAGAGAAGTCTTCAAATGCCCTAAAACTTCCCGAGAATGTAGATCGTGCTATGAGAACCCTGTAGGAGAAGTTTCATACTCATATTCTAGGTGAAGCTCTCTAGATCTCAGATTTACTGAATCATAGGACGTCCCTTTGTCTCCAAGTTGTCCCAATCTGAAGCTAAATATCTGATAGTGATAACTCTCCAAAAAAACCCTCAAAATGATGGTTGGGCCCCTGCAAGTAAAACCCAAGTGACAGAATGGCCAAAGTCTCTCCTAATTAGCTGGATTGAGCCCTTCTCTAGATGATGGTGTTGTTGTTGGGAAATAATACCCTACAGACTAACAAGCTAGGGATAAACTTGCATCCAGATCATGACCCTAAAGAAATCACTTTTAACCTATCACCCCAAAACTCAAACCCTTTTTTCACACACAAGCATGGAAAAGACCTACTAACCTTTTTACTGATGTTTGGTGTAGATCCTCCGTTTCTCTTTGTCCGCTTGCTTGCGCTGCTCCTTCCAAAGACAATCCTGCAATCAAGACAAAACACTACCCATGCATGCTATCTTTCTAATTGAGGGTTAGAGATTAAGAATAAATCACGTAAAATATAAATAACTCATGCATTGGGACGGGAAAAGTATTCTTTTATTAATCTCAAGATGAATCAACTTACAATAATGATAGAGACCGACCACCGTTCCTCGATCCTGATCCTGGGCTCCTCCTCTTCTTTGTCCTCCAACTGCTTTTCTTTAATTCTCCTTAAGCTTGAGGAAAGGATAAAGGGTTGGGACAAATGGATTCGGCAATTGGGAAGAGTTTCTTTGCTATGATTTTCCTCCTCCAAATAGTACCCCTACCCCTTATGTTATTGGATAGAAGGAGCTAGGGTTTTGGACAAACTCTCAGCCATGCATGGTTGGGAGTTTCAGTTAACTGACCCAAAGCTTTTCGTCCCGTCGGCAACTTTCCTGTTTTTGTACTTTGTTAGGTAAACGTGGGCTATAGTAGGCTAGCCAACATTCCAATGCGTGCAGTAGTAGGCCTGCCAGCATTCCAACGCGTGCAGTAGAGGGTTAGGGCACGTGCCACTTGATTTAAGAGGATTTTCAAGAGTTTCTTCAGCATGGCTTTGGCAAGGAAGGGATATGAGTTGGCCTGATGCCAGGTAAGCATGGGTGGTGCAATTTAGGGTTATATTAGATGCCCCCTAATGTGTGAGGTCAGAAGAGCATCTGATGGCTGAAATACATTACCAATTCTTTACCAATCTGTACTGATCTATTGAATGAGTGAGCCCAGGAATCAGGAATCAGGAGGTGTCGTCTGCAAAAAATATCAAATGTCTTACCGAGGCGGGCATACCCATGCTCGGAGTAAAAAAGAACCATGGCTACCAATAAAATACACTGTAGATCCATGTCAAATGACTATGAAGAGTAGTCGCGAAAAATACACAGCAGAGCTACATCTCGAAATAAGAAAGATATACATGTAAAGTATCCATCTCTCAAAAGTTGATTCGGCCTGATGGCTGTACTTCAGAGCTCAAGCAACAACTTCAAAATCTTCTAAACTCAGGTAGGAGTGTAATATGAGTGTACAACTACACTACCCAAAGGTCTTCGATGGCTCGTCGGTTATGGACTTGGTAATCTTGATGATCGGACTTAAGGCTTTAGTGATTTCGAACAAAGACTTGATTGGACGTTTAGGATGGTCGGGTATGTGGACAAGAGACATATTGCAGAGGGGCCGACTCAAGCTTAGTGACAAAATTCCCTTGGACAATAGCACGATAAGTGATAAGACTCAGACAACATATATGTTAATCATAAGTCTACGAAGCAGGAGGCAACGCAAACTCTCCATATGTTTGGAAGAGTAACCAAACGGTGGAGGATACAACTCAATATAGCGAGAAAATCTTCCTAAGGTCGTACTACATCCCAAAGTCTGATGAATCAAACAGATAGATGTGCTTTATCCAAGGGTGAATCATAATGCTGCCAATAAGGAAAATACTTTTCCCATCCTCTTTTTGGGGTATATTTGATTTTTTTGTTCTTTTTGATGATTTTGAAAAAAAGAATAAAGGAATATTACGTTACAATGGAGGAACGAGTACAACAAACATACAAGTTCAAGGCACAATGACAAGACTGATGTTCTAAGGAAATGATACTCGGGAAAAATCCTCCAGTGGCCAAAGGTGTTAAGATGCAAAGGCAAATTGTTACTAGGCTGATGGGTAAGGTATGCATATGCGGTTGATAGAACACACAATGGTAACATCCTTCGATGTAAGTTTAACGAGCCTAGATAAGGGAAGCTCGGTGGTTTTTCATATTTAGAGAGTCTGAAAAAGCATAAAAGAAAACTCCATTGGGGTACCTTTTTCGACAATAGTCTAGTCGATTCGAAAAAGGGGTAAACTAGCATCGATTAGACGTCAATTCAAAACCATTTTAACGAGTGTGACAAGGGCAAGATCACTCCGCTATTTTTTCAATTTTAAGGAGTATGAAAAAAGCTTAACTATGGACTCCATCAGGAATGTTCTTCTGGACCATTTTAATGAGTGTGAAAGAATAAGGTCACTCGACGATCTTTTCAATTTTAGGGAGTCTGAAAAGAGCTTAACTATGGACTCCAGGGGGGTTTCGTTTTTGTAAATTTAGTCCCTGAGGCCCGAAAAAGGAATAAAATCTTACCTGAGGATACTCTTCTAAAGAACTGGAGTTCAATAGAGTATTCCTTTGTTCATACAGTTGACCATCCATACCAAAAAAGGGGTAAACTACCGCCGGACAGACGTGACTTCAAATTTCAGTTTAACGAGCGTGAAAGATCACAAGATCGCTCGACAATCTTTTCATGTTTAGAGGGTCTGAAAAGGGATTAAAAGGAGACACATTATGTTTTGGTAGTCCGGAGGGTAAGACAAAGAGTGAAAAATACCCATGCAAATGAGGCTCAAGTTCGTATTCAGGAAAGACTACATGGACTCTCGAGCCTACAGTGTTAGTAGAAACGGCATGAACACCATAATGCAACCAGGAACTACCTAGGGCATCCATGTTTTAGCAAGCTCTACCACCAAGTTGCGACACTTCTAGAGCAGATATGACGGTTCTGTGTCACAATCGGATGGGATCGATCCTATATCATAAGAAAAAAAGGCAACGAGATGCAACAGTTGGGATAAAATCCTACCCTATATGCTCAAGTTGATTTTTGGAAAAAAAAATTATGGACCGTCCATATATTTTGTTTTTTTGATTTTTTGAAACTCAATAAAAAATGTCCCAGTACCTGATCAAATCCCTCCCATATAACTCTTGGATCACTCTAAATGGTTTTTGGTATAAAGAAACTGATAAAGGGGCCCAAAAAAGTGACAAAAAGAGGCCAAAAATTCTATAAATAGAAGCTGGCAGCTCATTATCACCATTGCTGATTTGGAAATTGACTCTGGAGCCAAAAGACCCCCTTTGCCAAAGATCATGATTCCGGGAGCTACAATGGACGAAACGGACTTCTGCTTGGACCAAGTAAGTACAAACTCCCTTATCTTGTTATTCAATACTTAATTTCTTGCTTTTATTTGATTTTGGGGATCAGTGTCAACCTCAAAGAGGTCAACCCTAGGCAAACGTGAGCTATCCAGGGACAACCCGTGGGTACCCGCGCGCAGAGCCAAAGCTGCATGTGGGTACCCGCGACTGTCGCCTCGACAGCCCGCGGGTACCCCTCGCGCAATTCAAAAATTGATTTAAACAATCCCTGACCCCCCCCCTTTTTTCTTTGTTGCTTTGGCAGGATGTATTTTCAGTGGAGGGAGAGGGAGCATGAGGCCCCCAATGAGTTAGTGGTCGCCGATCCGAACATTATGGCCTTGTTGACGCAGTGTGGTTTGGTAAAATTATTTTTGTGTCTGTTTATGCGCGCGCAACCAAGGCTACTGAACGCCCTGGTTGACTATTGGCACCCTGATGCAGAGGCCTTCATGATAGAGGGGCAATCCTTGGTGCCCACCACCGAGGATATTTACTTTTTGACTGGCCTCTCGAGGAGAGGGGAACCAATCAACTTTTAGACTTTTCCTGCGGGGCCGAGCAAAGTCTCGGAGTTGATAGAGGAGTATTGCGAGGCTGGGACCGATCAGAGATCTTCCTCGGTACCCGTGAGTAGGATTACCAGCCTCGCCCTCCAGACCATTTTATCGCTCATTAGGTGGATTAACGGCTCCACAGTCATGCATTAGGCTTTGCGTGCACAGATGAACTGTGCAATCTAGTGCATGAATGCACAAATTTTTTATTGGAGTACCACACTACTAGCGATCATGAGAGGTCAGTTGACAGCTTGAAGACAACGAACACACAGGAACTTCGGGTTTGGGACCATCCTATGTTCGTTTTTCTTCGAGAGAGTTCCATGTTTTAGTCCTCGACTGAAAGTATGAGGACATCTAGCTACTTTCCCCACAGTACGCAGATGGGCAGCGTTGTTGCTGCGATAGGGTGGTGGAAGGACCATAGAGGCCTTCAACGATGACTTTTTTGCTTGGCTGTCACGACAAACCCAGCTATTGAGGACTACCCATACGCGAGGATTGACTTCTCCAGAGATCCAGCAATACCAGTGCCTCCTAGTGAGGAGCGAGGGGAGATGGTTAAGTCTCCACCTATACAGTTTTTTTGTTTGCATATGTAATTTTTTATGTCTTTTTGATATATATATCATGTTTTTGTATACCAGAGTTTTTGATGGGTAAACGTTTGTTGCATGCAATTGTGGGGCCCGTGCGACCTGCTGACTATGGACGGAACAGGCGTCGCCCACGACCAGAAGCCGCAGCTGCCACCGCTGGAGGAGCAGCAGTAGCCGGGAACCTCCCAGCAGGAGAGGCCGAGAGAGTCCTGAGGCGGATTGAGCGGAACTTTACTGCGCTCACTCGCATAGTTCCCATGGCAGAGATAGAGGACTTGTCGCCCTCCACGCAGACTCATGTTGTGGGGGCACCTTAGACATGACTATGATTGTTTAGGCATTTAGCTCAGGCTGTACATGATTATAACAGGGCCCATAGGCCCTAAGCAAACTTTTAAACTTTATATGTGCCACGAGCACTGATATGTATATATATTTTTTGAGGGCATAAGCCCTAGTGACTCGTTATTGTTCCCACTTTTTGAGGCGCTTGCACCCATCTATGTACTTTGAGGATTTTATGATGTTTATATATGGTTTTTATTTATTTTTTGTGTCTTATGGATTATGTGTACAAGAATGTATTTACATGTTTATGTTCATGATCTTTTTATATGTGAGAAATATGCCAATCTAAGATGTGATTAGCTAGAGTATCCATGATTTGATTTAGACTCCTAGGAACATGAAAATATGTAATATAATCAAAGTTGCGTTCCAAGAGACATACCCTAAGGAATCTTTGGTGTAAAGTAGGGTCGTGCATGCGGTATATTCTGTTTAGCTGCGACACAACCAGTTGAATGTCTAGATAGACCCGAAGACGAGAGGTACCCAATGAAAATGCATCACGAAGCAACTCAATAACTTGCGCTATAATCCGCAACATTATTTGTGGTGTCACCTAAGCATATACCTCCAGAAGATAACAACTGACCCTATGGTGTAAATATTACCCAAGCTGCAGAGGCAAGCCTCCGCGTGTGTCGACTAGCACCGTCCGTATACCCAACGAACACCTCAGACTCCCTTGACATCTACCATATTGATGAAAGATAACATCAATGACATGTCCATAACACGTTTTAAAAGAAACGTAAAAGTAATAGTACAAATACTATACATATGTTACAAAACGTTACCCACAGTGACCGTTCTATGAGTAATACTTCTTGAGGTAGAGCCCATTTCTAGGCTCCGCCAAAGCATTCCCTTCAAAATCGACCAGACGATAAGCACCCTTTTTTAAAACCTCCTTAATAATGAAGGGTCCTAACCACATGGGTTTAAACTTTCCTGCCCCCAGGTGGTCCTTATCTTGGTCATAGACCAAGACAAGGTCGCCCTCAGAGAAAACCTGAGGACGAGCAGACCTATCATATTGACACTTGACCTTATGTTTATGAGCTTTGTTGGCCAGGGCTGCATCGCGACGTTGTTCATCAAGCTGCTCAAGGTGTACGAACCATTCTTCAAGTGGAGAAGTGTCTGGAAATAACTGTACTGCCAATTTCACAGATGGGATTTGACATTCGATGGGAAAGACTGCCTCCAGCCTGTAAACGAGTTGGAAAGGAGAGAAACTGGTTGCAATCTTAACTGAGGTTCGGTAAGCCCATAATGTTGAGTATAACATCAAATTCCAATTTGACTTGGCTGAGTTGATAGTTCACTGTAAAATCGTCTTAAGAGTTTTGTTAACAACTTCCACCTGCCCATTGGCTTGGGGATAGTAAGGTGATGAGTGTTCTTGCCGTAACCCAAGATTTGACGTTAACTCGGACATCATTTGGTTCTGAAAGTGACTGCCATGGTCAGTGATAATCTCTCTCGGGACACCGAACCGTGCTATAATCTGATTAAATAATAAGAGAGTTGTCGTCTCTCCATCATCCTTAAATATTGGCATAGCTTCGACCCACTTAGTGAAGTAGTCGACAGCTACGATGATATAGCGGTGCCCCCTTGTAGACGGGGGGTTGCATGTAGTGTAATCAATCCCCCATTTAGTGAAGGGACCAACTGTGATGTAAGGAAACATGGGAGATGGATGTGCCCTCATCTTCCGTGAGAATATTTGGCACGGATGGCACTTCTTGACCGACTCGATACAATCTTTGATAAGCGTGGGCCAGAAGTAACCCGCTCGTAAAATATTTTGGGTCGTTGTCAACCCAGATAAGTGACCGCCACAGGCTCTTGCATGACAATCATCAAGCACTATGAAGGCCTCCTCATAAGTGAGACATCGACACAAGATGTAGTCTACGCCTCTTCGATACAACGTATCATTGAGTATGAGATAGTTCTTGGCCTGATGGCGTATCCGTTGACGCTCATCACGAGAAGCAGAGGTGGGTCACTTCAAAGTCTGGAGATAGATCAGTATATCTCCGTACCAAGGGTCTGAAGATTCAATCAATAACATATCCCCCCGGATAGGCGATTCCTCAGGCACAACGTCACCTGACTCAACCGGAAGCTCTGAAATAAGTTCTGCGAAGACCAATGACTTTTTGGACTTGGCTGAAACGAAGTCTAAGTCAAATTCTTGGAGGTTTGCCATCCATCTACTGATTTTGTCGTCGATAACTCATCGTGTCAACATATACTGAATGGATTCATGACAGCAACGACGGTGGTCTTGCGAAACAGAACATAGTGACGAAACCGTTGAACAACATGAACTGCTTCCAACGCAAGTTTTTTGAGATGGGTATAATTAAGTTCCGGTCCTACGATGCCTCGGCTTAGGTAATAGATCACGTATTCGGAAAACGAATCATCCTCCTGAACTAAAACCATGCCTATGGTTGACTCCGTGGCAGCAAGATATAATAATAAATCTTTGTTATAGTTCGGTGGCCCTAGCAGAGGTGCGGTAGTGAGGGCGTGTTTCAATGCGTCGAAAGAGCGTTGAGCTGCTTCATCCCAGAAAAAGGGAACATCTTTCTTCAGTAAACGCATGAATCCCTTGGTGATTTTGGCATAGTTGGCGATGAAGCGTCGTAAGAAGTTTGCCTTGCCTTGAAGACATTAAAGTTGTAAGATCGTGCATGGGGGGGGCAACTGGACTATTGCCTCCACCTTAAGAGGATCCACCATGATCCCTATTGTTGAAACAATGAAACCTAACAAACGTCCTGATGTGACGCAAAAGATGCACTTGTTGGGATTCAAGGGAATTCTGAAGTAGCGACAGCGTTAGAAGATTAGTCTAAGGTGTGTAGGATGATCCTTTCGCTTGCGAGAGCGTGATGCTAAATCATCTAGATAGGCCTCGACTATATGTTTGATGTCGTCAAATGCAAAAGACATGGCCCGCTGGAAAGTGGCTCCAGCATTCTTGAGACCAAAAGGCAACTTACGATAAGCGAATGTACCCCACGGACAAATGAATGTCGTTTTGTGTTGGTCCCTTGGTTTAATTTGGATTTGGTTATAGCCCAAAAAACCATCCATGAACGAAAAGGCTTCACAACCGGCACACTCATCAATGATCTGTTTGATGAATGGGGTTGGATAATTATCTTTTAGACATGCCTTGTTCAAATCATGGAAATCGGTACAAACACGAATCGTGCCTTGTTTTTTATCAACCGACATGGGGTTTGACACCCATTGAGTCAAATGAATAGGGTATATGTACCCAAACTTGAGAAATTTCTCAACCTCCGTCTTAATGGATGCTGCTTTCCTAGGATTAACTAGATGAAGTTTTTGTCGAACAACCTTAGCATCAGGATACGTTGTGATTTCGTGTTCAACTATTTTCGGATCAATGCCTGGAATTTCCTCATAAGACCAGGCAAAAACGTCGCAGAATTCTTTAAAAACATCCGTGTAAATCTGAATCTATTCGGGGGAGCAATCCGCTCTGACGAAGACATTCTCCATGACGCCAGGGTTTCTGGAGATATTGATAGGTATAGTGGCAGCGATAGTCGCCATATTTCCCTCAGCATAAATTTCCTGGGTAGCTAAGAGGTTAATGGGACATGGCTGATCTCCCGTCATGGTGATAGTGAATTCTCCTGCCTCGATTCGGTGTAACTCTGGGAGGAAATATGATCTGTGTTGAAGATCTTCCCAAGGTCTATCCGGACTAGTCATTGCTTCAATTATTGATTCGTCAGAAGGCAAGACTAAGTCTAACGAATCGGTGCTTGCGAGAGAACCCTGAGCCCAGATAGACTCTAGAGGTGGATCCAACTCTTGTGCGGGAGCCAGATCAGGGGTCGCTAAAGCTTTCTGGACCAAAGAGTACGCTACTTCAGCGGCCGACAAGGGCATGGACATGCCAGCGTGCCCTGTCGCATCCACCTTGGCTGATGGGGAAGGAAGAATCCATGGATCCTGAAAGTAAGTCGTGCGAAATGATGAGACATGAAAAATATCATCCTTGTGGTGAGTCGATATAAACTTGACATCGCCATGAGGAGGTGGGTAATCGAAAGTACCCATCAAAGATGGGCACAAACCAACTCCTACATTAACGACACCAGCTTGAGGATTATATATCATAGGAACCGTGGATTCCCCCAAAGCTGGGTCAAGTCTAGAGAAGGACAATTGATCAATGGTCACTATCTGGCCTTCATGTGGAAACAATAAGACTCGAAAAATTGTAGTGACCACAGCTTGCATAGCATAAGTCCAACTACGACCTAACAAGAGATTGTAGTCGAGGGGGGCATTGACTACCTCTACTTCTACGCACACGGTTTTTCCTCCTAACTGCACAAGGAAAGAAGGAATGATGCCATGTGGTTGGAAAGAACGACCATCGAACGCAGTAAGGAAAGTAGGTGATGGAGACAATTCGGGCTGACCAATGGCTTTCCAGCATGCTAACGACATAACGCAAGTCGAAGCGCCCTCATCGACCACCGTGCGGAAGATATTTCGTGTAAAAGTTTTCGTGGGATGAGCCACTACTATCTGAAATGCGACGTGGTAAGGCAGACGAGGTTTCAAGTTAGTCGTATCTATCATGATGGTACCCGGGTTACAAGTCTCAGTAGAGCCTAAAGAATTCAACAAGGCTTTCCTCTGAGCAGGGCAACTTTGGAGGACCTCCAAAGTAGACATATCACAAGGGGTTTGGGATAAATATTCCACCACAGAGTAATTCTGTGCGGCCCTTGTGTTGGGATTGTGAGAAGCCCTCTTAAATGCACCCTTTGGAATGCATGTCATCATTTCTCCCAACGTCTTCTCGATATGTAGAGGAAGAGATGGGTTTTCGTCTTCTTTGCCCTTCTCAGAGGTGCTTGGTTTACTATAGTCGTGTGCTCTAGTCATTATTAAAGCATCACCCCTAACCATGTATACATTCGTCGATGAGGAATTGTTAGGAGGAGGGCAGGTTTCTTGACTGCCCCCTTCGGCACTTGCAGAGGCTTGAGTTAAATTTTTCCCATGATGAAAGGGATTAGTCAACACAGCCTGTTGTTGTTGTGTGACAAACTTCTGGGCCTCTGCAAGTCAAGGACATAGATGGGTCGGGTCATCTTCTGCACACAAGTTTCACGGATACCTCGCCTTCCGCTTTTCCATTGTGCCCTCGCCAACATTATCAGTGGGTTTTTTATCCCCCTTACCCTTCTTGCATTGTTTTTTCTTCCCTTTGGGCTGCTGGGTGGCCTTTGGGTTAGTCGTCTGCATGGAGTGTACTTCTGACGTTTGGGTAGGAGGAGCAGCCAAAGCAGTAGTCTGGTTGGCCGCTGAGTGTTGTATAGATAACTGTTGCAATTTCTTTGTCAATTTATCAGTGGGATTCATTTGTGTCGAACCAACAATACCATCGGCATGTGGTTTGACTCTCTGTCTAGTTTTATCTAGTATTGATCGTGGAGCATCCGACAAGATGTTGTATAATAAACCAGACTGAGAATAGATGAGCTCAAACTGTTGAGCTCTCATGATGGCATCTTCTTCGGTGAACACCCCAGAAGTTGCGACATCTTTGGATAATTGCGGTACTAAAGACTTAAGGAACCACTCAAGCAGGAATGTTGGTGGAACCGGTACTTTGAGTAGACTCTTTCAGCATCGCCACTCTCGGATGTGATCAGAGATATGGTCCGTTGTCGTCTTTTTGAAATTGGCAAGCAGTTATGTGCCCACATCATATCTCACAGGTAACTAGAAATGGTTAAGGAAGGCCATAGCCAGTTCGCCAAAAGAAGAATATCATGAGCGATCAATATCAATGTACCATTTCACGACACTCCCAATAAGAGTGCGTTGAAACAATCGCAACTGGACAAAGTAATCTTTCAGTGAGTTAGATGAACACCAAAGGTGGAAAGTAGTCACGTGATCACCTGGATCTTCGTTAGGCTTGGTCTCAAACTTTGGAATGTCCGAAGGAAACTTCGTTGGCATAGGAGGCCAATGCAGATCGTGATAGATAGGATCATTTAAAAACCGTGTCAAATCTGGCAAGTGTAACGTCGCCAAGAATGGTAGTTTAGGTTTGGTAGTTTAGGTTGCTACTGATAGCCTGGGAAAAAGGGTCCTGGGGTTTGACTGGCACCAGGCTGCCAGGAAAAGTTTGGTTGCTGGCCCGGATTCTGGTAGAAACCATGGCCCTGACCAACGTAAGGATTTTTCATCTGTGGAGACATCATTGGTTGATTTCCCATGAAGGACATAGGATGTTGGGCATTCATTGTGTTCAACGGACTTTGGGAAGGATTACTCCATGTCTATCCTGATGGGAGAGGGATAGAAGTCTGTCCGGGGTTCCATTGACTGTGGAAAGAATTACCCCAGAACGACATTCCAGAGGAAGGAATGGATCCTTGTCTTGAGTTCCAAGGTCCTGGTATATGTGCCCCCAACACAGGAATAGTACCCTGTGCCGGAGTAGACTGTCCAAAAATGGGTGTGCCCCCAGATGGGAAAGCAGTGGATGCGAAATTGTTATTACCAAACGTCCCATTCCAAACAAACGGTGATGAACCTACCGACTGAGTTTGCGTAGGTGTTCCTTGACTCCCGGCTCCAAATGAACTCGTGTGTGGAAGCTGCCCGACGGACTGCTGATGCAGACCACCAAGCAAAGGGGACGAAGGAGAGATATGACCTCCAGCATAAGGAAAAACATTAAACGGGATAGGAATGCCCCTATGTTGACCTTGCAGAGGAGCGTTAGAGCTCCCTGCCCCCAGACCCAAAGTCTGTAAAGTGGAGTGAGTGAGTGCAAGACTTGTGCCTGAACTAGGCATACCGTATGAAAACGGAGGGCCTGTCGCACTAGGTGTGAACGGAGGTGTGGCCGTCGCGATAGATGGGGTCGATCCACTGTGCGACGTAGTTGCGGCCGAGACCATGGTGGCCCGAACCACCGACAAGGGCAAGTTGGGAGAAGCTTCTTCTGTGGTAGCAACGATGATGGGAATAGAAGAATTCCCAGATGAAGTAACAACGTTTGTTGCCATAGCTGTGTGAGGCACTGACAGGCGTTTGTAAAATTGAATTGGCACAATAACGTGCGGCCAAGTATCAGTGGTTGAGGTTTCAACCAATCCAATATTGGCGGCCGATTCCTCCGGGAGTTGTTCGGGCTCTATGGTTGGTAACCCGGTTGCTTCGAAAGACCCTTGTTGGTCTAGCTTCCGCCTCAATGGGGGCGGGGGTGGCTCCAGTATAACGGACGGCAGGCCCATAAGCCTTCGTGACCGGTGGAGCTCTTAATCCTCCACTGTGTGAGAAGATCCATGACACGCTAAGGTATTCTGCACGAAAAAATAGTAACACACACTAAAATAAGCCCCTATGAGATAAGACAAGCAATCACTAACTATTTTGAAGAACAATTACAACAACCAACACTAGAGCAACTTACCGGTGCAAGTGCAACTCGAATACGGAAGCACCTTCTGGGTATACTCTGCAAAGTGTGGCCCGATGTGTGTCCTAGGTACCGCGGTATACCCCCGAAGTCACCTGTGTATGTCCCTAGAAAAGATTGGCAACTAGTTTGTCAGCACGCGAACAGTCACCAGGCGAGTATAGTCGATAGTCGAGTAGACCACAATGAGCAGGGTATCAAGCCCGAAACCTGTCAAGGGTATCGAGAGAAAATGGTCTGGAAGACAACTGAGGAACTCGAATGGATTAGAGACCCACGAATCCCTATGGCAAATGCAAACGACAGAATCCCTTAACAAATCCTCGATATGTGTTCTCCACTACGCTCGATCCGACTTTGGAGGGGTTATCTCCGCTACCTTTCCTTATGCGATCTCGTGTTTATCCCCTGTGTTAGAGAGGGGTCCCGGATAACTTTCACGTAACTGGACATCTACACTCCCTATCACAGACTCCAATGTTTGGTTTGAGTGGCCTTGGAGAGTTTACTCTCCAACCTATTCCAAGGCCCTAGTCCTGAGATAGTATATGAACCCTACAAACAAAAAGTCCAATAGATTTTAATTAGCGTTTCTTTTAATGGGATTTTTTATGTCACAAGGTATGAAGGTGAAAGTGATGGTGTGCAAAGACTCAAAGCAAAATGAACAAGAAATGCTTGGAAACAAAAACTTTTACAAAAAATGCAAAAATCAGCAACTTTTCACCAAGAAAGACTTATCTTCCTTTTCAACTTTTCTAAGATTTCATGTAGCAAACATAAAGGAATTTCGCTCAATCTGCGAGCTACTTATGTTCTAAATGCACTACAAAAACTTATGAAAAAAGATTTCTTCCTAGCTATTGATGCAACAACACAATCTTCAATAAATGAAAAAAGATAATTTTTTTTTTATTTCAGTGCTAAATGAAGCAACAAAGGGAAAATGCTGACAAGCACAAAACCAAGAAAACAAAATAAAATTATGGCTTAAAGCGCAGATCGCAAAGAACCAGAGAAAAGAAGCACAAATGGCAATCAAGAAAGCACCGACTCCTACGCTTGTCTAAAAACCATAAAACAAAATATTTTTCTTTTTATATTTTCTATCAACAATCAACCAAGAAAAAACCAGGCTAAGGGTAAGAGGCCCTAACCTACTGACTGTGCAGCCCTAGACTCAAACCCCTAAGAGGAACACTTCTCACCACAGGAGGGGATGACTGCCCTACCCAGGCTGAAAAGCAACCAATCAAGCCCGCGACTGTCACTGAAACAGCACGCGTGCAAACGTGTGCTGAGAGATAACAGAGTGCAGGTACCAACGAGCTAAACTTGGATGGGCCGCGGGTCTATATAAATGCTAATACAAAACAAAACACAGGCAGCCCAGACCTGAAAAGGCCTCTGGTATTGACAACGAGGGTATCTTAAAGGCTTGGGTGCTTCTTCTTAACAGAAAAGAAAAATAATTGCAAAAAGAAAACAAAAGCAATAAAGCAGACTGAGACAAGACTGTAAACCAACAAGACCCAAACAGGATCCATAAAGTCCCTTAAGAATGTAAAATTCTGACAGGGAAGAGGAGACTGCCTCTTAAGCTCTTTGAGCCCTACACGCTACTGAAACCACTACAACAGGCGTTCAAACGCAGGCTGTAGAAGGTTAGGGCATGGGTTACACGCGTGCAGGCCTTCTGCAGGCCGCGTGTACCTCTGTGTGTCCCGATAATCAATGTCAAGCAACAACCAAGGAAAAACTGGTATTAAGAACTAGGTTCCCTACTAGCTCTGACCTAACAGAAAACAAACAAACAAAGAAACAAAAAATCTATTTCTTTAAACTACCCAAAAACCTCACTTCAATCCGGAAACCCTAAGAGTACTATCCCTAGCGGAGTCGACAATTCTGTTGTTGGAAAATAATACCCTATGGACTAACAAGCTAGTGCTAAACTTGCATGCAAATCATGACCCTAAAGAAATCACTTTTAACCTATCACCCCAAAACTCAAACCCTTTTTTCACACACAAGCATGGAAAAGACCTACTAACCTTTTTACTGATGTTTGGTGTAGATCCTCCATTTCTCTTTGTTCTCTTGCTTGCGCTTATCCTTCCAAAGACAATCCTGCAATCAAGACAAAACACTACGCATGCATTCTATCTTTCTACTTGAGGGTTAGAGATTAAGCATAAATCACGTAAAATATAAATAACTCGTGCATTGGGATGGGAAAAGTATTCTTTTATTAATCTCAAGATGAATCAACTTACAATAATGATAGAGACCGGCCACCGTTCCTCGATCCTGATCCTGGGCTCCTCCTCTTCTTTTTCCTCCAACTACTTTTCTTTAATTCTCCTTAAGCTTGAGGAAAGGCTAAAGGGTTGGGACAAATGGATTCAGAAATTGGGCAGATTTTCTTTGCTATGATTTTGATCCTCCAAATAGTACCCCTACCCCTTCTTTTATAGGCTATAAGGAGCTAGGGTTTTGGACGAACTCTCGGCCATGCATGGCTGAGAGTTTCAGTTAACTGACCCAAAGATTTTCGTCCCGTCGACAAATTTCCTGTTTTTGTGCTTTGTTAGGTAAACGTGGGCTATAGTAGGCCAGCCAACATTCCAACGTGTGCAGTAGTAGGCTTGCCAGTGTTCCAACGTGTGCAGTAAAGGGTTAGGGTGCATGCCACTTGATTTAAGAGGATTTTCAAGAGTTTCTTTAGCATGGCTTTGGAAAGGAAGGGATATGAGTTGTACTGATGCCAGGTAAGCATGTGTGGTGCAATTTAGGGTTATATCAGGTGCGCCCTTTCTGGAAACTCAAGAACAGTACAGCCCTGCTATCTTTTGAATTGCTAGATGGAAATATGCTAAGTGTAGAATGGTGTGGAGGAGTCTTTCATCCTCGAGACCAAGCTGTGGAACAAGGTGAGTGGGTATTTCACCACTAAGTTTATCACAAGGGTTTGTACAGCAAAACCCCCAAACTATATGTTCAAGAGAAATAACAAGCAATATACCAAATCCAAAATGCCTAATAGGTGTGCCCCAACCTTCTATTTATACTTTTTCCTTCTATTCGTTTGTTGAGTTAGATTAACTCCCAGGGTTAATTTCTATTCTTTTATTGAGTTATCTTTTATTATTTTTAACCTTTTTCTTCAAGTCAACTTAAGAATATAACCTTAGTCTAGTTGAATTTCCCCCTCAGTGTGAGACTATGACCTAGTGGGGATGCCCATGCCACTGAGTCTCCTCATCATCTCTTTATAAAGAGATGGGGGACATTACAGTCTACCCTGCTTAAAATTGCTTGTCCTCAAGCAATTCCAAACCTGTTTCTCTTACCACGTGCTCCTTTTCCCATGTGGCATCCTCAATGGGTAAATCCTTCCATCTGATCAAGTACTCCTTGATGCTTTGGTTTCTGAGCCTCTTCTCTCGGACCTCTAATATCTCCTCTGGAATCAACAAAAGTTGTCCCTCCTCATCCATGGGGAGTAATACCTCAATGGGTCTGATGTGTTGGCCGAGGGATTTCTTATGGCTAGAGACATGGAAGACATTGTGTATTTTGCTTCCCTGTGGAATCTCCAGCTCGTAAGCTACGACCCCTATCTTTCTGCTGACTCTGTAGGGCCCAAAGAAACATGGTTGTAGTTTATCTGCTCTGTTCCTTTTGATGGAAGCCTTCCTGTATGGTTGGAGCCTTAGGTAGACTAGGTCACCAAACTCAAAAGTACGATCAACTTTATGCTTGTCTGCTTGGAACTTTTGTTGGTTCTATGCTCTCTGTAGATGATCCTTCAGCTCCCTGAGAATGTCTTGGCTCTGTTGTATCCAATCCTATACCATAGGTGCCCTGTTGTCATAGAAAGTGATCTCCCCAAAAGATAAGGGATCATATCCATACAAGGCCCAAAATGGTGACATGCCTATGGACATATGTTGGGTGGTGTTGTAGCAATACTCTCCTAAGTGCAGCCATCTGGCCCACGCTTTTTGTTGTCTTTCCACATAATTTCTGAGGTAGCCTTCCACCCACTTGTTGACTATCTCTGCTTGTCCATCCGTTTGAGGGTGATAGTTGGTGCTATGGGTCAAGGCCATACCAACCAATCTGAATAGTTCCTGCCAGAATGTACTCATGAACCTGCTATCCCTATCGCTGACAATGGTCTTGGGTAGGTCGTGCAACCTAAAAATCTCCCTAAAGAACAATTCGGCCACCTTTGCTTCACTAAGTCAATAGCTATGGAAAATAAGTGTGCAAACTTTTTCAACCTATCCACTACTACAAAAATGCAGTCCTTCCCTTGTGTCTTTGGCAACCCAGTGATGAAATCCATAGATATGCTCTCCCATTTGTGCTCTGGAATGGGTAAGGGTTGTAGTAGTCCTGTTGGGTGCATGTGCTCATCCTTGTCCTCTTGAAATGTAGTACACTCCTTGATGTGCTTAATCACATCCTCCTTGAGGCCCTTCCATGAGAACCTTTCTATCACCTGCCTACATGTCTTGTTGATCCCCTGATGTCCTACCATTGGTGAGTCATGGTACGCCTATAATATCTTAGCCTTGAAGGTCAATTCAGGAAACAAAAAGATTTGTTCCTTATAGTAGATGAGGCCATTCATAACCTTGAAATTATCATCTTCTACCTTCCCATCCAATAGTTGGCATGCAAACTGATCCTTTGCATACTCCATCACCAGATGGTCTTTCCAGTCAACTGATACCCCTGTCATGGAAAAGATGGATGGCCTCCTCGATAATGCATCGGCCACCACATTGTTCTTCCCTTTGACAAATTCAATGTCAAAGTCGTAGGCCTGTATTCTAGTTACCCATTTCTGTTGCCTCTCATTCAAATCTTTTTGCTCCAATAGATATTTGAGACTGTTATGATCTGACTTGACCACAAACCGGGAACCTACCAAGTATTGCCAGAATTTGGCTAGTGAATGCATGATAGCCAACATTTATTTGTCATAAATGTTGTAGAGTAGCTCATGACCCCTGAGTTTCCATATCTCATAGGTAAGAGGGTGCCTCTTCTGCATTAGTACGGCCCCTATTCCTTCCCCGGAGGCATCACACTCCAAGGTAAAAGGGAGGATGAAATCTGGAAGGGCTAAGACTGGGCATGTACTCATCACTTTGTTCATCTTGTCCATCATTATTTGAGTCTCCCCATCCCACTTGAAGTCTCCTTTCTTAGTCAAATCGGTCAAAGGTGCACACAGCTGAGAAAATCCTTTGACAAACTTCCTGTAATACGTGCACATGCCCAAAAATCCTCTCAATTTTGTGAGTGTCTTAGGAGTAGGCCATTCTATGATGGATTTTATTTTCTCCTAATGTACATGTACCCCCTTTGCCCCGATGATGTGTCCTAAATAGAGGGCCTCTGTCATTCCAAACTCGCATTTGGAATCCTTAGCATACAGTGATTGTTCCTCCATGATTGACAAAATCTGATCCGCATGCCTGAGATGCTCCTCCCACATCTTACTGTAGATAAGCAAGTCATCAAAAAATACCAACAGGTGCTTCCTCAGTCGTTTGTTGAACACATGGTTCATACATGATTGGAACATAGCAGGGGCATTGGTTAACCCAAAGGGCATCACCAAAAACTCATAATGTTCATAATGACATCTAAAAGTTGTTTTTGAGATGTCTTCCTCCCTCATCTTGATCTGATGATAACCAGAATGAAGGTCAATCTTAGTGAAGTAGATGGCCCCATGTAATTCATCCAACAGTTCATCAATCCTTGGTATCAGGTACCTATTTTTGATGGTCTTTTTATTCAAGGCCTTGAAGTCAATGCACATCCTCATAATGCCATCTTTCTTCTTCACCAACACTACTGAAGAAGCAAAAGGGCTAGTGTTGGGCATGATGTGCCCCATGTCCAGAAGTTCCTTGATGGCCTTCTCTATCCCATCTTTGTCCTTCTTGGGATGTATGTATGGTGTGGTAATGACTGGTTTGGCCCCTTCCTCTAGATTAATAATGTGCTCAAACCCCCTATCTGGTGGTACCCCTGGGGGAATAGGCCCAAACACATTGTGGTGCCTGTCAAGGATCTCTTTGATCTCTGGGGTGTAGTGAACCTTGCCCTGTTCATCCATACGTGCTACAATCCTACATTCTGCTACGTATACTATCTCAACTCTCTAGAAGATGGCCTCCATCCTCTTGGTCCTGACTACCTTTGCAACATTCCTTGTCATGCCCCGAAGCACTACCTTTCGTCCACCCTCCTCTGTGAATGACATTTCCATTCTTTTGTAGTTGGTGGTGATAGGCCCCATTGTGCTAAGCCACTGAACTCCAAGGATGATGTTGGTATCTAGGAGCTCCATGAAATAGACTTCTTGTATCAGCTCATGCCTACCCAAGGTAAGCTTCATGCCCAAAATGTATCTGTCGTAGGGCATAGTGCCTCCACCTGCTACCTCCACCTTGAATCCTTCAAATTCTACTGTGGGTATGTGCCTTATTTTTAGTAATGCAGAATTAATGAAGTTGTGGGAAGCTCCTCCATCAATCAAAACCAAAACCCTCTATCCCTGCAAGAGCCCCCTCATTCGAAAGGTGTCATACTTGGGCACTCCACTGATAGATGCCAAAGTGGCCATACTGTCCTGTCCTGTGATATGCTCCTCTTCTGTCTCAATGGTTTCGGCCTCCATGTTATCTATCTAGCCGATCTATTCTTCCTCCTCTTTGTCTGAAGTGACCTCAATGTAGTGCACTTGACCACGACCCATGCATTTGTGTGTTGGGCTCCATGGTTCTTTGCAAGTGAAGAAAAGTTTCTTCCTTATCAATTCCCTCCTTGTGTTCTCATCCACTCTGCCATGGCCCCGGTCAAAACCCCTTGGGTCACGTCCACCCTGGTTCATTGGAGGCCTTTTATCTCTTCCACCATTGTTAAGAGGTGGTTTGGGTATGAATTTTGGCTTAGCAGCTGGTCCCAAATCCCTCGTCTTCCAGATAGCCTCCTGTAGGTTGGTAGGCTTGAAAGCCTTTACCCAACCCTTCAAGGGTTCCATCAACCCCTCAGTGAAGAGCATCATGAGTCTGGTTGGAGAAATTTCTTACACCATTACTGCCAACCTCTGAAATTCCTCAATATACATCTCAGCCGTGCCAGTTTGTTTGAGCTGTGTGAGCTCTCGAAAGTGTAGCTCAGGATCCCCTTGATCAAACCTATCAATGAGTCTCTAAGTAAATTATGGGTAGGATACTATTTGATTATGGACTAATGTGGTGAGTCCATGATACCACCAATCATGAGCCTTTCCCTCCAAGTAAATAGTGACAAACCTTATGGCTTCCATCTCTCTCATGGGGTTAAGCTGCAGGTAGGTATCCAGCTTTTGCACCCAAACTTGTACTGTCATTTTGGTCGTACCATCAAATTATGGAATCTCTATCTTCCCTGCTTTTCGTTCAAACTCAAAACTTCCCCTGTGGTTCGACCTAGGTTGATTTCTGAAGTTGAGTTGGCAATATTGTTCCAGGGACATCTATCTTTGAATCCTCATATACAAACTGTAGTACTCCTTGGTACATCTCGTCATTTTTTCAACAAAGTCCTCCACCTATTCCTATTGCCCTTGCTCATCTGTGAATGTGTGCATGTATGGCCTAGGGTTATCCCTGCTACCCAAATGTCGGCCTAGCTATTCATCTGTGAATGTGGGCATGTATGGACTGTGATTGACCCTGCTACCCATCTCACCATTGGATGTGCCTCCTCCCTGACTTCCTTCGGATTTGGGAGCTTTCTCCAGGTTATATCTGATCTCACCATGGAATCCACCAGATCCACCAGCCACCTTATTCCCATACGTTTCAGGGTCCTTCCCTTGATGGGTCATTTGCATCAAAAGATCAGTTATTCAGCATTGGTTCTGGTCAATCTTCTGCATATTCTCATCAACCTTCTTCAAGGTTTCAGAAATTTCGGCCTGTCCCCTTCTGCTGGTTTCCTGGTACTCATCTAAATGGTGGACCAATTTTCTTTCCGTGAGGTTTATGGTCTACTGGAACTTGTCAAATTCGACTGCCAAGAAGGCCAGGCCTTGAGGCTCACGGTCATCCTCTGCCCCTTCCATTTCAGCCTCTATTTCACTGCTTGGTTTCTTCCTTCTACCCATAAAGATTCCATTGTACCTATGCATGTGCTAATCCCTCCATAGGTTTGGAGGATCAAAGCTCTGATACTACTGTAATGATCCCAAACCATTTTCTTCGCTTGAAACCACTAACTACCACTGTTGTGTTTCATGTGTAGGTGACTAATGAAGTTGTCTAGTTATTAAGTGGTGCTTATATAAGATTTGTCCAACACATGCAAGATCACAATACATTCAAGATATGGAAAACACAAGCATAGATCTGACCTTTATTATAGAAGCATGAATTAGACACAATAGATAGTCGATCTGGAATAATCCTCAGATGGTCGGATAGATAATAAGTATGAGCTACTACAAAATGCTCCTGCCAATACAAAATATGCCCCAAAGGCTGGATGATAGATGAAGACCAATACAAGTAGATCTGGATGCCAAATCCTCAAGCTGGAAGATGCCACACTCCAAATGGAAGGTTGAAACCCTCAATAACTCAGCCCAACTGTAAGAAGACTCCAAATAATCCCAAACTCTGCCAACTGATAGATCTAGGTGATAGGAACACCCTCCTGAAATCTCAAGCCAAAAGGCTAAGGAAAACTCCTCCAAACTTTGAATCTTCTAATGAAGTTGTGCCCTCCTGGATGCCTAGAACCCTAGGTAGGTCGGCCCTAATGAGAGAAGTCTCCAAATTCCCTGAAACTTCATAGGAATGTAGATCGTGCTATGAGAACCCTGTAGGAGAAGTTTCATATTCATATTCTAGGTGAAGCTCTCTAGATCTCAGATTTAGTGAATCATAGGACGTCCCTTTGTCTCCAAGTTGTCCCAATCTGAAGCTAAATATCTGATAGTGATAACTCTCCAAAAAAACCCTCAAAATGATGGTTGGGCCCCTGCAAATAAAACCCAAGTGACGGAATGGAAAAAGGCTCTCCTGATCAGCTGGTCGAACCCTTTTCTAGATGATGGTGCACCCTTGCTGGAAACTCAAGAAAAGTATGGCCCTACTATCTTCTGAATCGCTAGGTGGAAATATGATGAGTGTAGAATGGTGTGGAGGAGTCTTTCATCCCCGAGACCAAGTTGTGGAACAAGGTGAGTGGGTCTTTCACCAATGAGTTGCTCACAAGGGTTTTTATAGAAAAACCCCCAAACTATATGCCCAAGAGCAATAACAAGCTATATACCAAATCCATAATGCCTAATAGGTGCGCCCGAGTCTTCTATTTATACTTTTTCCTTCTATTCCTCTGTTGAGTTAGATTAACTCTCAGGGTTAACTTCTATTCTTTTATTGAGTTATATTTTATTCCTTTTAAAGTTTTTCTTCAAATCAACTTAAGAATATAACCTTAGTCTAGTTGAATTTCCCCCTCAGTGTGAGACTATGACCTAGTGGGGATGCCCAGGACACTGAGTCTCCTCATCACCTCTTTATCAAGAGGTGGGGGACATTACAAAAGTGAAGGTGAAGAACCTGTATCTCATTGTCCAATCATGTGAGCAAGCCATATCAAAGAAAAAAACATTATTCACAAAGCTAACCAAAATAGAATTAGCCAGAAGGACCAAATGAGTTCCAAGAACCCAAGTTAATCGTCAATTCATTTTCATTAACCAAGTAAGCCTTCAATAAAGAAATTCATATTTTTAACGAGTTGTCTTTAGAAAATTTTTACAACATTGTTGAATATGGTGAAGACGACGTGGCCAACTAGCTAGTTGTCTATTTGGTACAGAATGAAGACATTGACCAGGCTTTGTGTAATCTTTCTATTGATCTAAGCGAATTAGAAAAGGAACTTTTCAACATAAAAATCCCGAATGAGATCAACGTCGCCCTTTTGAGAAGCTACATTGAATAATTCATCGAAACGAAGTTGAAGCGGGTCGTCGACGAAATCCAACAGAAGAAGACATAAGCAAGAAAATATCAAAATGACTTATATGTACCATCGATGTAAGTATATACTCATCACATCCTCCTTTGTTTATCAATCTAGTTTTTCCACCTTTTCTGAATAGAGATCTCTAGCCAGAGACTGATACCTTCCAATTTCTTCTTTTTGGGTATTATATTCTACCATACATATTTCTCTTATGGTTCGTGGAAGCCCCAATCCCAGTGTATATGACAAACGCGTTTAAATTTCGAGGAATATGTAACAAACTATTATTTTTTGATATATTCCAAATAAAACTATTTTTTATCTCATTTTCTATTTATGTGCTTCTACATTTTTATCTTCAACCATGCTTATTTGATTCGAATTGTCTTTTTCTCATACATATCTTTTTCTGTTGGGTTCATAGGAATATGACAAACCCATTTAAATTTCCAGAAATATGTAACACTATTATTTTTTGATATATTCCAAATAATACTTTTTTATCTCCTTCTATATTTATGTGCTCATAATTCAAGAAATTGTGTTTATTTAATTTAAATTATCTTTTTCTCATGCAAAATTTTGTATGCTCATTTAACTTTTTTTGTGGTGGCACATACAACTCTATGGAAATTTTACTTAACTCTAACCAATTCAAAATATACATTGAACATATAAAACATTGAAGAGATAAAACATGTAAAGTAGGACTACTAGAAAGAATGGAAATTTCGAACATAGCAAGATAGAATACATAGTTTAAAAAAAAAAAATGGGACTCTAGAGGACAATTGTCATTTCTCGCATAGATACCACCTATCCTTCATGCTGCTTGCCACATCTGCGCTCCAATTTCCATCTTTCCCGCTAATTTTTCCCCATCCCTCTGCATTTATTTCCAATTCAACCCGACAGGACTACACTTCCATGCAACACTTGTTTTGTTTGGTTTTCATAATCTCATTCAAATAAAGCGAGTTCTATTATGGGAGTGATATATTTTCAAATCATTGAAAGGAATTTCATTTTAGAGTTAAACGTGTGATCTTGTATTATCATGATACTTGTATTTTTTTAATCATTCCTTTGTGATATAGTCTTATTATCTCATTTTCTCTCTGTATATGGATTCAAAGTCTCCAAACATGGAAGATAGAGAATTAATGAAGCATTAATAATCTAATGAGAAATGAAGTAAGTACATGTCGAATTGATCTAGAGCCTATCACCTCCAAAGGTGATGTCCATTTCTTTATGTTAAATTGAAGGTTAAAATTTTTAATATAGCTTCAATTATTGAAATTTTATTTTTTAATCAAAACTTCATTATCGAAAAGTTAATTTCTTGTAAAAACTTCATTGTTGAATGGAATAAATTTAGACATGACCTTCTTTGACGGAAAATAGAAATCCCTAAAAAGTAAAAAAAAATTGCTTAAAGGGTAAAAAAAAATCCAAATTGCAACCTTGCTTGCAACTCTTTTTCTTATGGCAAGCAAAAAAAATCAACCAACACAACACATACATTTTCACATGAAAAGTACTCTTCAATAATCACTCACAAAACAAATTGTGTACTCTCACATCTCTTTCATCCTGAAATGAGTTAAACTCACACCCACTCTTATACCGATTTAACTCACACCAACTCTTATACCATATTAGAAATTAGGAAAGTAGCCATATGTTCACACTAAACTGTTATACTTATTCTATTGATTAAATTGATGAAACATTACACATATAAATAGATCAATTTTTTTTATTAAATTGATGAAACATTACACATATATAAATATATAGTTTTTTTCCTTAAGAGATTTCTCCAATAGAGATCTTTTCAGTGGTTGTGTACTCCATACATCGTGTTTATATTCTCTACATCCCTGATACAGTTATATGTATCTTAATATCCATAAATTCACCTTAAATTTCACATTACACGAATAATTTACATCTCACAGTGAACACTAAATTTGGCTAGTTATTTTTGCCATAAATGTTGCACCCTTTACAAGATTATGATAGCATGCACGCTAAACTTTCAGGGTTGGAATTTTGCCTCAGAAAACGGTTAAAGAAGAGAAGCTGTTCTGGCCGGTCATAGAAACTCTCTGAATTACAGTCATTGAAGCTCTGCGAATTATAGTCTTGTGAAACAGAGCTATTCAGTAAAAATAGATCAGCCTCTTCTGGTCTGTTAGAAGTGCTGAGTCTTTTATGATCGTTTTGTATGTTCCACCCAGGGACGAAATCGTCAGGTTGAAGATAATCTTCATTTTTAAGTATATCAGCAACATCACTGTTAATAAATTGGCTTAAATAATTATTCTCCACAGATGTCTCCGCATCTCGATAATGTTGTTCTAGTACCACTGCTTCTTTTACAGATGAATGAACATGCTCTCCTAGTAAATACTCGCTGAGCATTGTCGAGTCAGAAAGGCTTAGACAGCTTTTAATATGCGGAAAATCGCCAACCATGAAGGGTGAGCTTGAAGTTTCATTATGCTCAACCTGCAAAACCCAAGATAAAACATATTAATAAAGGGTATACACACATGGGCGAAAGACATTTAAAAAAAGTTTACCAAAAAAAA
>ML784736.1:914845-939307 GCA_009831015.1 Picea engelmannii
TAGAGATCAACCTCGGGAATAATATCAAGCTCTATCTTCCAGCAATGAACTTTCCTTTTCAAATAATAAGCTACTAGTTCTTCATCCGTCGGATGAAATCTAAACCCTGGAGGCAAAGATATCGGGGCCATTACAGCGGTATGTTAATCGAAATTCACTGTTTCACCCGACCAAAATGCAAAAAGAAACGCAACAAGGTAGAAGCTATGGATATTTCAGCTTAATTTGGCCCGCCTTTTTTTTATTATGAAAAACATTGACAGATCTCTAATGTTTTGACATACTAAACATTTAAAGAAACGCGACAAACACTTCCACTTCCTTGATCTTTTTCGCCTGCAAAGAAAAAGAACAGATTCTGTACAAAAATCCCAAAAAGAAATTGAAATGATGTTCAAATCAAGCAAGAGACGAAATAAGTTACCTAAATCAACTGAAAGCCCCGAAAAAATACGGCCTATGGAAGCCCGCAGTTGATCAAGGACCGCAAGTAAATAAAACTCGAAAAATATCCTATTATTTCGGACATGAAGAGATTTATTACACAGTTCGGCGATGCCAGTTCAAATGACGAAGAAATGTATGGAGACAGTAGGAGTTGAAGCACTCTTTGCGACTATTTATACCTTTTTGCAAACCCTAAAACATTCCCTAGAAAAGTCAGCTACCAGACATACATAATCCCGATAAATGACTTACGTGTTTATTTGTAAGAATGGACGGATGAATGGATTGACCATTAATTTAAATTAGTTGTCGGGAAATAGATAAAACCGACATCGTTACGTGTTCCATAAAACCCTCTGAACTTTCCTGCAGTGTCTTACGCATTGTAATCAACATTTGATATATTTTTGCAGTGTGAAAGAGGTTTCACTGTGTTTCGCTTGCGTCGAAACATGGGCCTTTTGGCGGTAATGTGGCCCGAAAGAGTCTCAAAAGAGACGTGTAAAAAATTCAAATTTGATCTTTTCGGTGTTCTGAAAGAGACGTCGACACTAGATCATTAATATCCCCGACATGCATCGTTATCACCCGTCCTGTTAGTATAAGATTAAGATGACTAAAACTAGATATGTGGTCATTGAATCAAATAAGAAACCGAAAGATTGCATCTTTGTTTCTGCTAATATAAAAGGCGCAGGGCCCGGGTGGCCAGCAAGTTATGGTAACATGCAACGCAAAAGAATATCGTCCAAGGAAAATGCTAAGACGCTTTTACTAAAGAAGCTTGTTTCGCGAGCTTCTTTCGTCACGTACTTTATTTTCTTTTCTTAAACCTTATCTGCTTTTATAAATAGCGCAGCCTCGAAGCTAGCGTATAAAACCCTGCTTATTTTTAACACTAGCTTATCTTNGCTTTTACTAAAGAAGCTTGTTTCGCGAGCTTCTTTCGTCACGTACTTTATTTTCTTTTCTTAAACCTTATCTGCTTTTATAAATAGCGCAGCCTCGAAGCTAGCGTATAAAACCCTGCTTATTTTTAACACTAGCTTATCTTTGCTTTAGCCATGGAATAATGACATTGGGGAAGAATAAGTTATGAAGGGAATGTAGAAACTTTTTTGAATAGAGTGGATCAAATTGTCATAGTTGATTTTTCTGGTGTGGTCTTTTTATCGTTCATTAGTATGTAAACGTTTATATGTACTATCAATATAGTTTTGTTTTTTTTAATGGTTTTTCCATTCGTTTTAAGTTTTATTTGAAATATTATGAAAGTTAGTGGTGTGTTGTTTTCATGTTTTAGATTCGTAACATTTTTTTTTTCTAGTTTTTAATATAACTACAAGAATTAGGTAGAATTGAAGATATGTGTGTGTTACAGAAGATATGTGTGTTACAGATTTAATTCAAAGGGGTAGGGTATGTATACTTCCATGTCAAAGCAGATGAAGTTCCTTGTCCTACAAACAAAACGGTCACATACATCAATTTGGTGTCTCACCTACCTTAAAAATAGATTATTATTATTATTATTTTATGAATGTATTCATTTTCTTAAGATTTTTAGTTATTTCAAATACAATAAAAATTATTAAAAACAATATAAAGTAAGCTTTGTATCACTTTTATCTTTTTCTCTTTACCTTTTAGTATAATTAAAGAGAAATTATGCAATTAATTATTTCTAATTAAACTATAAATTATGGATGTGTTGTAATAAGATATAACACATGATGATATGTGATGGTGGCCATAGTTAAGATCTAACTACTTTTTTCTTTTCTCAAATAAGTCTTAAAAATCTAAATAAAAAAAACTTTAAAATGGGTATTTGTCTTTGAGCTTGTCCTCATTTGTAATAAAGAATTTCGCCACTTCCATGCATCCATGGAGATTGCAACTGTAGAGGAGTCTTGTTATGTGAGGCTCTCTCTACCATTCTCACTTTTATCAATGGAATAAAGAAATAACCATTGATATATAGGTGAAATAATTATTCTTGTAAAATTTTTAGTTTGAGATTTTATACTTATCTTCTTCAACATCCATTTAAATGAAACTTTGTGCACCCTTAGATGTCCCCTTTTGAATTTTGCAAAAACAAAATATCATGTATAAATGTAAAATTCAAGATCCTAAAAACCCTTAACAAACCCTTGAAATTTTCTTTAACATTTGTTCAAAGTCTCATTTTGAATCTTAAAAACCATTTAGGTTTCTAATACAACTAAATAAATGTGAACTCATATAGTGTTAAAATTTGGATACTAACCATCATAGAAACTATAATTTAATTGTAAAAATTCTCAATATTATTATGATTTTTATGATCACATTTTTCTTTTCCAATAAACTCTACTTGGTTAAATGTGTCTACTTTATTAGATTCATCTACTATGTTATTTGAGTTAATGTATTTTGAAATCAATGAACTTTTGAATATTGTAGATAAATAATTTAGATTATTCAATGTACTACACACCACAATTTGCATTCACATTCTTGAAGTTTATTTGTCAATGTGATTAGTTGAAAGATTTGAAACCAAAATGTGGCTAAACAAATAAACTTCATCTCTATTCATTAATGTGTCTTAATTTTCATAGAAAAAAGTGGGTTAACTATTCACATTTCCACAATAACCCTAAAAGACATTAATTTACTAGAAAGACTTCAACAACTTTGCAGTGTGTTGAATATGAGTAATGTTAATAGAATTTAATTCATCTTTAGATACTTTCATAGAACAAATTTTAATTAAACTCTTTTCAATACTACACTGCCATATCACACACCTCTACTCTTTCTTTCACATGCTTAATCTCATCATTGGACTTATATCCACACCTCTACTCATTCTTTCCCATGATTTATCTCATCATTTGACAAACGATTACGATGTGTTGAATATGAGTAAAGCTAATATAATTTAATTCATCTTTGGATACTTTCATAGGACAAATTTCAATTAAACTCTTTGTAATACCACACTACAATATCATACACCTCTACTCTTTCTTTCAGATGCTTAATTTCATTTTTTTGACTTATCTCGACACCTCTACTGATTCTTTCACATGATTAATCTCATCATTCGACTTATCTTCTCTAATAGTAAGATATATTAATTTTAATCTCACAAAAACTTAACATAAATCACCCAACATAAAAAAGATTATGACAAGACTCCTCAAATTTGAAGTTAAACTCTAAAGAATTAAATTAAACTTAAATATAAATGTAGCCATCTCTAAATGAGAAAAGGAGTGATGTTTATGAAAAGGAGAAGGAAATAAAGATGACCTAATTCATGTTCCTAGCTCATCATGTTTTGAGATCCGACTCCCATTTGTAAGGTCATGAAATCATGAACAAAATGAAATGTCATCTCTGGGGAATGGAGAGAAGGGGAAGCCAACTCCCTCGAGAAGCTAGGAGGGACTTTAAGGTATCACCCTTATTGAATTGAACAAAGTAACCCCCTGAAGGAAGAATCTTGGACTTGGCAGGTTCCTTACGCATACTTGGGTGGACTTCCTTTCCTTGGGGGTGCCTTACGCGGACTTGGCGGACTTCTCTTCTTTTTTCGTCTGTTGGTAACATGGCTCGATATGGGCTATAAATAGCGAACGAAGGGGTTTGGGGTAGGCAACTACTTGGAAGCAAGCAGGGAGGATCTATTACCCAGCTTTATGGCAACTACTTGGGAGTAGGTTTCTTCTCACAGCCGGGGTCACCAAAGCCCAGTCATCCGCCCATCCATATAGGGATTATAGCCATCCTACTGCACTGCCTTAGATCTCCCCAGTAATCATGAAATCATGAACAAAATGAAATGTCATCTCTGGTCAAACATCAACTCTATTATACCTATTGCGGTGTCAAATTCCTTGTTGCTACCATACAACGCTATATTAAAAAACAGGTTGGAAAAAACAAACACTTTATTGAAAGACAAGTTGAAAACAACAACCGAAGGGTTGATTTTGTAAGACGAGTGACAATAAAAGAGAAATATCAAAAACAAAAAGTGTATAGAGATGCCGCTCGCTTGAGAATCCTCCTTAACTTAAAAATGTGTCCTTCAAAAGTAAACTCCAATCAGAATGATGGACAATTTAACATTGTATGCTTTAATCATCTGTCAAAATCTTTGTTAACACCAATTCTATCTTTTTCTAATTGTGTTCAATAAACTTATCATTCAAGTTTTGTCAAAAGATGTGTTCAATAAACTTATTATTCAAGTTTTGTCAAAAGATGTGTTCAATAACCTTCCTATTCGGACTTCTCAGATTTCGTGTAGAGCGATTTCTTCTAACCAGATAATTTAATTTTTTTAATGTAGAAAAACATTAAATTCATTTTTTTTAAATATTGAAAATATAAAATATTATATTTTAATATGTGTGAATATGAATTTAAACAAATATGTTTTTGTTTTCATTATTTAATTATATGAAATTAAATTATTTTAATTGAAAAAACAATCATATTTTAAAAAAATATCGAATACTAATTAAAATTAATTTGATAAATAAAATGTTTATGTAATACTTTTTCCATTAAATATGTTTATTTTTTTTAATACCAATCATAATAAAGAAATAAACTTAATAATATAAACATATTTTTTACTACCTATTTTTTTTTAAAGAATATTGTAATAAATTATCTAATCAAAACCCATCTATTAAAAGTTATCAAATTAAATTTTTTTATGACAAATTTAACCTATATCTTTATTTCAACCTATATATCTTCATTTCAACCGATATCTTCTCCTTATTGTTTATATCATACAACATGAAAGTAAAATATCTTCATTTCAACCTATATCTTCTCCTTATTGTTTATATCATACAACATGAAAGTAAAATTTAATGTATTTATTTATTTTTAAAATTTGTTTCTTATTCTAGGATCAAATGTTTTATATAATATTATGATGTAAATTTTATATTTTTAATTTTATATTATAATTTTTTAGATAAATATTTAAGTTTTAATTTTTATAATATTAGATTTTGAAAATCACATTTAACATTTTATCCTAAGTACTAAAGTTTTTTTTTTTTTTTTTAGCTTTTTACTCCTTATAATTAAGATATAATTTATTGTCTAAATTATACAATATTTGAATTAAATATTTTGTATTGTTCTTTTCAAGACTAAAAAATTGAGGTGGGAATGTTCCTTGCATTTACTTTTTTTTCCCACTTGTATGTCCATCTTTCAAGGTAACCTCTTTCACTACTCATAATGCTTCCAACAAAACTGGAATATAACATTTTTTTTGGGCCTTTATAATTACATTGTTTGGCCTATTTAGTTTTAACTATTAAACATGGTATTTAATAAACATTGTATTCATTTAGATTGTCTATTGTTTAGATAGTTGGCCTATTTAGTTTTAGCTGGTATTTAATAAACATTGTATTCATTTAGATTGTCTATTGTTTAGATAGTTGGCCTATTTAGTTTTAGCTGGTATTTAATAAACATTGTATTCATTTATTGAATAGTAAAAAAAACATTTTCTAAGAAAATATTGTCTCATGGGAAAATAGAAAAGAAATTAAAAAAAATGTGAGATAGATTCAGTTGTCGCCAAATTTCAACATTACTACGAACATATAAAAACAAAACAAATTGGAAAATAATTTCTTTTTGAAATATCAAATTTGTGATATAGTGGATCAAACTTTTATCAGTGATTTTTTTGCTATGATATTTATTCTTCATTACTATGTGCATTTTGAGAGCACAACTATGACTATATACCTAATGTATAATAACAATTTCAACACTATGGAAGACAAGAGGATTCCTAAAATTGAATCTACATCATTTTGCGGAATAAAGATATTATTAAAAATATCATCAAATCAAAAATTAAGGAGAAAATGTGGTATGATAAAGAGTTAGAGGGAAAAAGAAAATTAAGGTATTATAAGGATGTAATCAACCATAATCTAGAAGATCAAAATTACTTATCTGTTTTGACAAGTATAAAGAAAAAAATAAGAATTTCTAAGATAATAACACATTCTCATGAGCTCCATAGTGAAATTGGGCATTGGTCAATTCCTAAAATGTCGTGGGATTAAAGAGTGTCACCTTTGTGACAAAAAGAAGGTTGAAGATAAAAATCACTTTCTCTTAGATTGTCTAGCCTATACCCAGATTATATCTCATTTTCAAAATACTTGTCACACTACCAACCTTCCTAACCTCTTAAGTCAACAAAACTACGGTGATCTTGGAAATCTTAACTTAATGATTTTCAAGAACAAAACCAAAATTCTAAAGAATCACAAGTAATAACTTACCCTTTTAAGGTTTGATAGACCAATTTGGTATTAGTGGACATTACTCATCATCATCATCATCATCATGTTCTATCGATATAGTCCCTTTTTATGGTTTTCCCATTGGTCTTAAGTGTTATTTGAAATATTATGAAAGTTAGTGATGTGTTGTTTTTCTTTTTTAGTTTCTTTGTATTTTTTTTTTTCGTTTTTCGTGTAACTAGAGGAATTAGGTACAGTTGATGATATGTTTGTGAGTGTTACAGATTCAATCTAGGGAGGATAGGGTATGTATATCTCTGTGTCAAATCCATGCACATAGGAGGTCCCTTGTACTACAAATAAATGGGTCCCATACAAAAAGTTGGTGTCTACCATGACCGTGACCTTAAAAATTAATTATTATTATTATTATTATTATTATTATTTAATGAATGTATTCCTTTTATTAAGTTTTTTAGTTATTTTAAATACTATGAAAATGATTGAAAACAATATAATGTAAGTTGTGTATCACTTTTATCTTTTTCTCTTTATAATTAAAGGGAAATTATGCAATTAATTATTTCTAATTAAACTATAAATTATGGATATGCTATCATAACATATGGAGATGATATGTGATGGTAACCATAGTTAAGATGTACCCACTTTTTTTTGTTCAAATGAATCTTAAAAATCTAAATAAATAAAAACTTTTAAATCGGTGTTTGTCGTTGAGCATGTCCTCATTGCTAATAAAGAATTTAGCCACTTCGATGCATCCATGGAGATTGCAACATGTAGAGGAGCCTTGTTATCTAAATCGGAAGGGAATAGATGTTGCTCTAACAACTTCTCCAACACTTCATATCACGACTAATGAAGGGTGTGGGGCTCTCTCTTTACCATTCTTATTTTTTTCAATGGGGAAAAAGAAATTACAATAGATATATAAGTGAAATAATTATTCTTTTGAAATTTTTAGTTCGATATTTTATACTCATCTTTTTCATTGTCCATTTAAACGAAACTTTCTGCACCCTTAGATATTTTCTTTTAAAATTTTCCTGAAAAAGATATCATGTATAGATATAAAATTCAATATTTAAGTCTCAATATTGTAGTTAGCCTTGTAAACATAATTACCATTAACAAACCCTTGAAATTTTCCTTAATATTTGTTTAAATTCTCATTTTGAATCCTAAAATTTATTTAGGTTTCTAATACAACTAAATAAATGTCAACTCATATGATTAAAATTTGGAGGAATCTATGTTTCCATCCTTAATGTAAGGAATCAACTGATACTAACCACCATAGAAGCTATACTTTTTATAAGTGTAAATTTTTTTGATATTATTATGATTTTTATGATCACATTTTTCTTTTCCAATGAACTTTACTTGGTCAAATCTATCTACTTTCTTGTAAGTTTTGAGTTAATGCATATCCACTTTATTAGATCCATCTATTATGTTATTGAAATTAATGTACATTGAAATCAATAAACTTTTGAGTATTGTAGATAAATAATTTAGATTATTCAATGCAATACACATTCTTGAAGTTTATTTGTCATTGAAATTAGTTGAAAGATTTGAAGCCAAAGGCTAAAAAAAATAAACTTGAGCTTTATTCATTCAACAAATAATTTAAGCCCTATTAATTAATGTGTAAGTTTTATAGGAAACTGTGGATTAGCTATTCACATTTCAATAATAATCCTTAAAGACATCAATTTACTAGAAATACTTTAACAACTTTGCAATGTGTTGAATATGAATAATGTTAATACAATTTAGTTCATATTTGAATATCTTCATAGGAAAAATACTCTTGCAATACAACACTACAATATCATACACCTCTACTCTTCCTTTCACATTCTTAATCTCATCATTTGGCTTATCTCAAGCCATCTACACATTCTTTCACATGATTAATCCCATCACTTGATTATCTCCTCGACTTATCTCCTCTAATAATAAAAAAAAACTTAAAAAAAAAACACCCTACATGGAAAGGAAGGATTGTGACAAGGCCCCTCAAATTTGAAGTTAAATTTTAAAGAGTTAAATTAACCTTAAACATAAATGTGGCCATATCTAAAGGAGAAAGGAGCAATGTTTATGAAATGGAGAAGGAAATAAAGATGACCTAATTCAGGTTCCTATTTGATCATGTTTTCAGATTTGGCGCCCCATTTATAAGGTCATGGAATTATGAAACAAATGAAATGTCATATGTTGTCAAACATCAACTTACTATGGCTATTTCCGTGTAAAATACATCAACTTACTATGGCTATTTCCATGTCAAATTCCTAGATGCTAGCATACAACGCTATATTAAAAAACAAAAAACAGATTGAAAAAAACAACAACCGAACGATGATTTTGTAAGACAAGTTACAATAAAAGAGAAATATCAAAAACAAAAAGTGAAATTTGTCATTGAAATTAGTTGAAACATTTGAAACCAAAGGCTAAAAAAATAAACTTGATCTTTATTCAATCAACAAATAATTTAAGCTCTATTAGTTAATGTGTCAAGTTTTATAGGAAATTGTGGGTTAGCCATTCACATTTCAATAATAATCCTTAAAGACATTAATTTACTAAAATTACTTCAACAACTTTGCAATGTGTTGAATATGAATAATGTTAATACAATTTACTTCATGTTTATGTTTAAATATCTTCATAGGAAAAATATTGTTACAATACCACACTACAATATCATACACCTCTACTCTTCCTTTCACATGCTTAATCTCATCATTTGACTTATCTCAACCCATCTACTCATTCTTTCACATGATTAATCCCATCACTTCTTATCTCCTCGACTTATCTCCTCTAATAATAACATATGTTAATTCTATGTTGACAAAAACTTAAAAAAAAACCACCCTACATGGAAAGGGAGGATTGTGATAAGGCTCCTCGAATTTGAAGTTAAATTCTAAAGAGTTAAATTAACCTTAAACATAAATGTGGCCATCTCTAAAGGAGAAAGGAGTGATGTTTATGAAAGGGAGAAGGAAATAAAGATGACCTAATACAGGTTCCTATTTGATCATGTTTTCAGATTTGACGCCCTGTTTATAAGGTCATGGAATTATGAAACAAATGAAATGTCACATGTTGTCAAACATTAAGTTACTATGGCTATTTCCGTGTAAAATACATCAACTTACTATGGCTATTTCCGTGTAAAATACATCAACTTACTATGGCTATTTCCGTGTCAAATTCCTAAATGCTAGCATATAACGCTATATTAAAAAACAAAAAACCAGGTTGAAAAAAACAACAACCGAACAATGATTTTGTAAGAAAAGTTACAATAAAAGAGAAATATCAAAAACAAAAAGTGAATAGAGTTGCCGCTCCCTTGAGAATCCTCCTTAACTTAAAAATGTGTCCTTCAAAAGTAAACTCCAATGAGAATAATGGACAATTTAACATTTTATGCTTTTATCATCTCACGAAAGCTTTGTTAAGACCAATTCTATCTTTTTCTAATTATGTTCAGTAAACTTATTATTTAAGTTTTCTTAAAAAAAATATGTATTCAAAAACCTTCTTATTCGGACTCTTAAAAAAATGTGTTCAAAAACCTACCTACTCGGACTTCTCAGAGATTTTGTCTAGAACGACTTCTTCTAACCGGATAATTTAATCCTTCACTTATTTAGAGTTTTTTTTAATGTTCAAAAATATTAAATTCATTTTCTTAAAATATTGAAAACATAAAACATTATTTTTTAATATGCGTGAATATGAGTTTAAAAAAATATTTTTCTGTTTTAATTATTTAATTATAATGAATTTAGTTTAATTATATCAAATTTATTTATTTTAATTAGAAAAACAAGTATATTTAAAAAGATATTAACTATTAATTAAGATTAATTTGATAGAAAAAATGTTTATGAAATATTTTGTCTCATCAAATATGATTATTTTTTTTTAATACCCATCATGATAATAGATAATAAACATAATAACATAAACATATTTTTTACTACCTATTTTTTTTTTTTAAATTGTAATAAATTATCTAGTCAAAACCTCACATACAATTAAAAGTTAACAAATTAAAATTTTATAGCCAATCTAACCTCAATCTTCCCCTAGTTGTTTTTAGCCTACACCATGAAAGTAAAATTCAATGTATTTAAATTTTTTTTAAAGATTTGTTTTTTTTGTTTTGTAGGATCAAAGGTTTTATACAATATTAAGATATAGATTTCATATTTTTAATTTTATATTATAATTTTATAGATAAATATTTAATTTTTTGATAGTGTGTTAATATTTAATTTTAAAAATCACATTTAAGACTTTATCCTAATTACTAATTTTTGTTTTCCTTTATACTCAATTTACTACTCAAATTATACAATATTCAAGTTTCATATTTTGTATTGATATTTTTCACATAAAAAATTCAGGTTAGAATGTTCCTTTCATTTACCTATTTTTCTACATGTATGTCCATCTTTGAAGATAACCTCTTTTACTATTTATAATATGATTAATTTTTTTTAATACCCATCATAATAATAGATAATAAACCTAATAACATAAACATATTTTTTACTACCTATTGTTTAAAAAATATTGTAATAAATTATCTAGTTAAAACCTCACATATAGTAAAAGGTTACCCAATTAAAATTTAATAGCCAATCTAACCTCAATCTTCCCCTTGTTGTTTTTAGCATGCAACATGAAAATAAAATTCAATGTATTTATTTTTTTTGTTAAAGAATTGTTTTTTGTTTTGTAGGATCAGTTTTATACAATATTATGATATATATTTCATATTTTTAATTTTATATTATAATTTTATAAATAAATATTTAACTTTTTTGATAGTGTGTTAATATTTAATTTTGAAAATCAAATTTAAGACTTTATCTTAATTACTAATTTTTGTTTGGCTTTGTATTCAATTTACTATTTAAATTACACAATATTCAAGTTTGATATTTTGTATTGATATTTTCCACATAAAAAATAAGTTTGATATTTTGAACCCTTAACATGAATGGATTTTTTGAACCAATAATTTTAACATCAGAAAATGCCTTAACTGTACACTCTGTCATCACTATCCTACACCTAACAAACAACATTATATTCAATTTTATTTAAAAGTAAAAAAATATATTTCTTAAAAAATTATTGTTTCTCAAAAATAAAAATAAAACATACATAAAAAGTTAAATAGATAAAGTTATCACCAAATTCAGACATTACTACAAATATATTAAAACAAAACAAATTAAAAAATCAAACAAAACAAATTGGAAAATAAAATATATATATATATATATATATATATATATATCGGTGAAAATCAAATTTGGATATGGTGGAACATTACTACCAACATATTAAAACAAAATAAATTGAAAAATCTAACAGAGCAAATTGGAATTTTTTTTTTGGAAAATCAAATTTGGATATAGTGGATCAAACTGTTATCGCTGATTATTTTCGGTGTAATCTCTTATCGTTCATTACTATGTGCACGTTTATGGTTCAACACTACTACTAACATATAAAAACAAAAGAAGTTGGAAAATCAAACCAAACAAATTGGAAAATCGATTTTTTTTGGAAAATCATATTTGGATATAGTGGATCAAACTTTTATCTTATTATTTTTGGTGTAATCTCTTATCGTTCATTACTATGTGCACGTTTATGTTTCAACACTACTACTAACATACAAAAACAAAAGAAGTTGGAAAATCAAACCAAACAAATTGGAAAATCGATTTTTTTTTTTGGAAAATCAAATTTGGATATAGTGGATCAAACTTTTATCGCTGATTTTTTGGGTGTGGTCTTTTTTTATCGTTCATTAATATGTCCACGTTTATATGTTCTATGGATATAGTCTTTTTTATGGTTTTTTTTATGGTTTTTCATTGGTCTCAAGTGTTATTTGAAATATTATGAAAGTTAGTGGTGTGTTTTATTTTTTATTTTTTATTTTTAGTGTAATTAGAGGAATTAGGTATAGTTGATGATATGTTTATCTTTGTTATAGATTGACACATTCAATCTAGACGGGACAAGGTATGTATATCTCAGTGTCAAATTCATGCACATAGGAGGTCCCTTGTCCTACAAACAAAGAGGTCTCATACAACAATTTGGTGTCTAGCTTGACAATGAACTTAAAAATAGATTATTATTATTATTATTATTATTATTATTATATGATTCTATTCATTTTCTTAAATTTTTGAGTTATTTGAAATACTATCAAAATCATTGAAAACAATATAAAGTAAATTACAATCTGTAGATAGACTTTCAGAGTGTATTCTTGATCAACTTCCTGATCAGTTGTTTTGTCTGTAGATTTGTTGTTGGTGTAGCACAAAGAAGTCGTTCCTATAATGGTCATTGTGATACCAAATCCATTTGGATTATACATAATATGTTTCAAAATATAACTTCTTACAATATATGTTGTCTTTTATGTTCACAAAAAAAGTTGTTGTATATGTTCCCGAATGTGATCATTTAGGAGCTCAGATACTTTCCACTAGCCCAATACCAAGTTTGTACCTTCTTTCGACCTCCGGTCCACTTCTTTGTTTCTTTCCCTCTAAACATGTCGACAAGTAAGAGAATCAAAAGAGGTTTGAATGAAATTGATGTCTTCCACTATATTAGCAAGTCTAATGTGTGTACATATTTGTGTGTCATTGATCCAATTAATGACATTCATTGAATATCCAAAAACAGTAAGCGCTTTACAGTTCTTTTCAAAGGCGAAGAAAATGAGTAGTTTGAGGCTCATCAATTATGTATAATTGTTTGTTCTCGTCCCTAGTCCAAAAGTTAGGGTAAATTAGTGGGAGTCTGAGAAATATATAATCCCTCCTCCCCTGCATATGTTGTTTTTGGAAGCTCCATCTAAAAAACCCCAAGGTCTTGATTTATCGATTTCTTCATCCTGTAAATTTGTAATATTGACTCTCTCTACAGTAGGAGAGTATGAAGAGAAAAGGGAAATACTTTTAATTGTTGTGATTTCTGGAGCCAAGGAAACATCATTAAAAATGATTTTTTTTCGTGCTAACCATACTCCCTAGATTACTAGCAGTGGTAGAGCTCTAAAAACAGTATTTTGTTTGTTCGGCCAAAAGTCCTACCACGATTGTTCCAAAGAAAGGTCATTCCAACTGTAACGAAGTTTCAAATGTCTTGACACTTCAGTCCAAACGTATTTGAAGTATTAACATTCCAAAAAGATATGGAGTGTTGATTCTTCTTCTGATTTACAAAGGGAGCACCAAAATATAAAGTAAGTTGTGTATCACTTTTATCTGTTTCTCTTTAACTTTTAGTATAATTAAAGGGTAATTGTGCAATTAATTATTTCTAATTAAACTACAAATTATGGATGTGTTATCGTAACATATGTAGACTAGAAATAGTTAAGATGTACCCACTTTTTTTGCTCAAATAATTCTTAAAAATCTAAATAAAAAATAAAATAAAATGAATGTTTGTTTGTCCTCATTGCTAATAAAGAATTTATCCACTTCTATGCATCCATGGAGATTGCAACATGTAGAGGAGTCTTGTTATCTAAATTGGAAGGGCATAGATGTTGCTCTAACAACTTATCCAACACTTCATATCACAACTAATGAGGGGTGTGAGGCGCTCTCTCTACCATTCTCATTTTTGTCAATGGGGACACATAAATTACAATTGATACACAGGGGAAATAATTATTCTTGTCAATTTTTTAGTTTGGGATTTTAAACTCTTCTTCTTCACTGTTCATTTAAATGAAACTTTGTGCACCCTTGGATATTTTCATTTAATTTTTGCAAGAAAAAAATATCATGTATAGATGAAAAATTCAAGATTTAAACCCCAACAGTGTGGCTAGCCTTGTAAACATCATTACCATTAACAAACCCTTGAAATTTTCTTTAAAATTAGTTCAAAGTCTCATTTTGAATCCTAATTTTTTTTAGGTTTCTAATACAACTAAATAAATGTCAACTTGTATCATTAAAATTTGGAGGAGTCTATGTTTCCATCCTTAATGTAAGGAATCAAATAGAAGTTATAATTTCTATAAGTGTAAAAAATTTCGATATTATGTAACATCCCGCTCTGGCGCACTGAGCGAACTTATTCTTTGAGGATGCTTGCTCGCAAGTGATCCAGATTATTAGGCTATTAAAACTTTTGATTTTGGTTATGAGGAATTATGGGTTGATGACGTTTTGTTTTACCGCTTTGACATAGACAAGTGCTATTGAATCGGTTTTACTGAGTGTGCAGGATTTTGGACCTCGAGGATGCAGAGGCATCGATGGAACCCCTTGGACTTTGGATCGAGTCAGGGAGTGTGCCATTGGGGTTTGATTGTTTTGCTGTGATATTAGTGCATCTGATTAGATGATATGATATGGATATATTCTGACATGATTTCTTGATGATGTAGGCTGATGATAGCTTGCCGACCAGACTCACATATGGAGTAAAGGGGTCACGCACGACTACTAGAGATGTTGAGGGAGAGGTGTGGATAGCAGCCCTGACACAACCTACTAGCACTCCCGTCGTAGATCAAACTGTAGGTTAATGATTACCTAGTTCGAGAGGACCGACAATGTCATGAGGGAAGATTGCGACAATCGCTCACGATGATTCTAAGGGGCACGCAATAAGGTGGGGGCCTTAATCCTTAGAGGGCCTTAGTCTCCCACGAGTTCACCTGGAAGAGTATTGACTCCAGGGGTTATTGATGTCTACCAAGTCAGTCAAGAGGCGAGTGGCACCCTTGGACCATGTGGTGCATCCTGAAGGGCACGTCACGCAAGAAAAATAGAAAGTGGCAATTGGCACCCTTGGAGCACGTAGTGCGTCCTGAAGGGGACATCGCGCAAGGGAACAAATGAGCCAAGTGGCACCCTTGGATCACCTAGTGAGTCCTGAAGAGCACGTCATGTTGTTGATGATAGAGGAATGAACCTAGATGGCCTTAGGATGAATAACGTGTTAAGTATCCTTAAAACAAATTCCCTAATTAAATGTCGTCTGATACAAAACATTTAAGGTTTAAGTCTAAACTATGCTAGTGGTCAAATTTTATCTCTCTATAAAATAATAATAATAATAAAAATAAAAACCACTTGAATAATAAATCTGACCTTCGAAAAATCTTGTAAAATGAACGGAGTAAGAAATTAATTGTTTCAAAAAAATATGTTGGATTAATTTTTTTTTTAAAAAGGAATTAATTGTTTTATTACTTTGATAATTTAAAATATACTAACTAAATAAGAAAAGGGAAAAAGGGGTTAATTTCCACACCTGCCTTTTTGACTTCTAAGTAAAAAGGGGAAAGACGGAAAAATCTAAAATATTGGCAAACTAGGAAAAGAGGTAAACAAAAAAAGGGAAAAAGGGGAACTTAAGGGAAAAAGCGGAAAGTCAAACTTAGTGAAGAATCTACCATTGAAGAGATTTCTAATTTAAACTGAATTAGAAATTTAATAATAGGGAAAGCCTTTAAAACCTGTAAATGAATTTATGGACACCCAAGAGTGATTCTAGGAGTAACTCTAGGTGGGTGAGGGAATTAAGATAATTCATTAATTAAAGAAAGAAATTAATGGAAGAACGTAGGGGATGGGGGAGACTTGTATAGAGAAATTTTTTTAGGAATTTATTTTTAAAACTTTAATTAAATGAGATTTTAAGAAAGAAAGGAAGTCTGAAGCTCCATATAATGAAGGAGGGAGAAGGATGAAGGGGATATTTTGTTTGTGTAACGTTACGCTGCAGAAATATCTACTTGACTGATTTACTTATGGGAGTTGGGATATCCAGCTCAGAGAGGAGTGGTAGCTCATCCTTGCGAGGCGAGACGAAATCTCTGGATAGTGTGTGGCCCCTTTGTGGCTCGGGGGGCTAAGGGAGAAGAAGAGTACCCCTAGCATTGGCTGGGAGGTACCGGTGAAGTCTCGTCGGCCAACAAGCAGATGTTGCACGGAACGCATGGATGTCACTCAGAGTGGACGAATAGGCAACGGTATGATTTCTTGGTTTGAATGGTAGATTGTTGTAGGATTTACGATTTGGATATGAATGTTTATTTGGGTAGGTAAACTGGTTGTCTAGTTTCATGACTGAAATTTTTATAGCCTAGCTGATTGATTGGTTGATTGATTTCCCTTGACCTTCGTTTCCCTGCATGTCGTGATCGTCCTGTGGTGTTGATTGTGACCATATTGTTTGTTTTCCCTTCGTCCCTAGCTCCTTATTCCTCACCTGAGCAGTCAGCCAGGAGCTTGATCTATGGTCGTCGCCTTAGCATTAAAAGACCTATGGATTTCAATGCCCTTCTTTTCTGTGCGAGGATGATGAGTGAAGGATGAACATGTTAGTCGGCTACCCTTGATGTTGTCCTTGGCTGAAGGTTCGCCTTGCTCCTTAATGCGTTTAAATAACCCTGATTTGCTTGATGGCCAAGTTTCTTTAATTCTGCATTTTATTAGGTGTTGGACAACTTAACTCTGTATTGATTTATTAATGGCCTTATTTTCTGCGTTTTTGTGTCTGCACCTTAATTTATTTGAAGAAAACTAAGAAATGAAAATTAAATCCTATTCTAGTTGCAAAGGCAGGACTCTGTGTAGGAGGCGAGCCCTGGCCTCTTAACAAAGTTACCTGTTAAATGATGAATCTCACAACATACACATTATGCCAAAATAATTGGTGTTCCTTCATTAATTCTGAATTCAAATTACAACAGTATTCTTATCACTAGATCATTTTTTCAGCATACATTAATCTCCAATTCTTCCACCCTCTACAATGATTCAGGTTTTCTTTTTAAAGATGCAACTATTCTACAATCTAGGGCGAAATATTGTTTTTAGGAATAGTCTTGAGAATCTCCCGATTCTCAAGATATTCCATTAATTACAAAGAATCGTTTATGCAACTTGAAAATCAAGAATAGTAAAAACAAGAGAAATATCAGTTCCAGCTTTTGTTCTTGCAAGATTTATTCTGTCAAGTAGCTGGGCGAATCCTCATTCCACTTGGTAACGACCTTCTTATTCAGTCCCGGTGTTTCAACAATTGTTCCTATCAATGTCTCCAGAGTTTCAACAACGGTAAAACAACAACGTGTTACATTCCAAAATTCCAGTGACAACATAACTATGAGCATCCTTCTTCCTTTGTTTCAACAAACTACAGTCTTCTACAGTAATTGATCAGCATCAGCCCAAAATAGGTTACATCATCCAAATTCACATGTAAGTTATGCATAAATATGATAAAGGAATTAATAGCTCGTACCTGTTTTAGGAATGGATGATTTTGCAATCGGGCCTAGAATATGATAGGATTAATTAGATAAATCATGAAGGAAAAAGGTTGAAAAATGATAAGAAAAAGGGCAATGTGGTCACCCAACAGGCATATAAATTAATAAGTAGCAGTAAAGATCTTTGCTTCACCGATATTCCATTTCAAATTGCAGAGTTTTAATTCCCTTTTAAATATCTACCGTGCAATGTAATTTACACAGAGAAAATCATGCACGGTTAAAATTGGCATTGTTTTTGTAATTCAGAACATCTAAGTTGTCATTGTGGCATCTAAATTTACTGCCAACGATTTACTATGGTGGAGATGTCAGGTTGGAAGCGATTTTTGCAACTGACATATTTTGGTTTATCTCAGAATTGGTTATGCAAGAGATGTCAGAGCTTGCCTTTAATCAAGGGAGGGTGCATGTGACAACTAGCACACACCTCACCTTTATTTTTGGATTGATAGAATAATTTCACCTTTAGTACACCTTGTTTACAGTGTTTGGATTCTAGGGTGGTAAAACGTATTAACGTAAAGCTTGATTTAAACTTGTGGTTGTATTGTATATATAAACAACATTATATTAATCAATATTAGATTAACCATTATTTGCTTCAAGCTTTATATAAATGATAAGTTGTATATATAACAATATTAGAGTAATCTGTATTAGATTAATCATAATTTCTTGAAGCTTTAGGTATAGGATAAGCAATACAAAACAATATTAGATTAATAAGCATTTTTGCTGGAAGCTTTATATAAGAAGTATTAAATCAATCATTATTTTTACTGACGCTTTAGACTAATGATGTAAAGATTTATATAACAGGTTGCAGTTTTAGATTATATTTATTTTTACTAAAAGGATTGTAAAGATGATGATGTTATGTAAACCAGATGAGATAAAGTTATCATGAATGTATATAGACACTTGATTATGATGTAGGAATTTAATGATGTAAGATGAAAGTTTTAATGGAGAATAAACTCTATGATTACCAGTGTAGTTTTATTAGTCATTTCGTTATCTAAATTGTCAAGTTGATTAAATGTAGCTATTGTTTACATGGACATGATGTTTGTGTGATTAAATAAAAGGCCCCAGAAGGTATATCACTTCTTCCACCTCAGATTTTAATTAATGAACGATTGATTAATTAGCGCGTTTGGACTTTTAATAGAATTGTGCCTCAAGTTTGTTATTTAAATTGTGTATGTCATCTCTCTTGTGTTCCCGTAAAATTTAAGGTTAATTAAGGTATTGTCCAAATATTAGAGTTATATTGTTATGCATGGAGAAAGGCCACTAATGATCGGTTATTGTTATTCATTGGTGCACCATGCAAATGTTGAGTCATTGATTTCTTTTCTCACTCGCATTGAAGGTTTAGAATGGTTTTTGTTGCGCCTTAGTTACAATCACGCTTATCGTCATATGGGTGCATGAATCCTTATGAGTGAATCATTGTGAGCATTGATTGATAAGTGTGCACGGTAAGTGGGCTTGGCTCTTGTGCTTCTTGAAGATGATGGTCGTTATCGGAATTGATGTTTTCACCTTGCTCTGTAACATTTTATTGTGATTGTTCTCACTCGTTGTGAAGGTCCTAGTTACTTGTGTCGTTGATGTTGGTTGCGTTGGGTTGTTCTAATGATTGTCCTTAGCTTAGTAGGATTTTTCTTGCTTGTGTCGGGCGAGATGTAAACACCTCCTTTTTCCTTAGAACATTCGCCAGCCTTGAGACCTTAAATGGTCAAAATCGATGGGAACCTGGGCTTGAGAATTGCTTATGTGTCTTGGAGGTCCTAACCATTGGAGGGTAGGACAGGCCAGTAGTCATTCTTATTCTTGGTCGGTTGAATGTCATAAATTGCTTCCAAGTGCTTGATGTGCTTTTATGTTAGGTCATCATGTTTTTTGGGGCATGAGTTGCATGAGTTGTGTTCGTCGTCGTGTTGCGATGTTGAGTATAATGTCATTATTACCTTCCTACACACACACAAAAAAAAAAAAAAATTCTCTTGTTATGTGAGGCTTGTTGTCATAACGAGCAGGTTTGTTACATGTGGTATCAAAGCGGGTTCAACCATGTGACTGTGGATCGCCAGGCTTACCACTGCAGTAAACCCGTGAGTATTAACCTTTGCGTTAAGTAAAAACCTTAACGTGTCCTCATGGATATCGCATTTAGCAGTCGTCCCTGAGGGTCCACAACGCGCGATAGCTAGTACCGTTAGCATCCTCTGAGATCTCGAGAGAGATGTGTTCTAGCGTCCACGAGTGTCACGAACGGTGGTGTCATCGAATCATAGTTGTAGAGAAAGGTGTGTGCTTCACACTTTGTGTTTATGACCTCCAGCATGAAGGTCCACCTGGTGGTCTTTCGACTGAAGGCGAGATCTCTTTTATGACGGAAGACGCTCCTGCCCCTTGAACCTGGTCGTCGGTGACGTGTCATGGGAACTGTTTGAGGGACGGTTCCAGGAGAGGTGTGATTCTAAGGAATTTGTTGAGCATCAGATCAATGAGTTTGACACCTTGCGACGAGGTAGCCACATGGTGCCCAAGTATGAGGCCCATTTTGGAGCTGCTTGATACACTCCGCACCAAGTCACCCAGAAGCGTAAGGTCAAGAAGTTTGAGTTTGGCCTTATTGTTAGAATTCATCTTCGACTTCGGGTACTAGGAGTACTAGACTGAAGAAGGGGTGTTGGACATGTGGGGATCCACACTACCAGCGCGACTGCCCTGAGGAGAGGACTAGAGCTTCCAGATCAACTAGAACCCCTACCGTGGGAGATATGGGCAAGGCCCTTCGGATTCATGCAGTGGTGAATAACCACCAGGAAGAGCATCAGTCGATCGTGTTTGAGACGACAGGTACCATTGCTGACCATACCCTTAGTATTTTGATAGATCTCGGTGCTATCGAGCATTTCATTTCAGGTGTAGCGCCTAAAAGGATTAAGGTAAAGGCAGTCGAACAAGACAAGTTTAGCTTTGTAGAGATGGCTTCGGGAGCCAAACAAAAGGTTGGAGGAAAGGTTACGGGCTATGTCCTTAACCTGGGAGAGTTTGTCATAAGGGCCAACCTGTACCTCACAATCCTAGGATCTTATGATGTCATGTTTGGTATGGACTGGTTGGAATTGCATGAGGCGATACTCCACTGTAAGATGAAATGGTTGAGATTGGTCGCTGACGTGGGACAAATATGTGTGATTGTAGGAAGGAACCAGGGAATTTCCCTGAGGTTCATCTCTTCCTTACAGTTACGGAAGAGCATGCACAAGGGGTGCAAGATTTAAGCAATCCTTGAGTTTAACGAGAAGGGAGTAGTGGAGGGTTTAGAACACCTTCCGGTGGTGAGAGAGTTTGCGGATGTATTTCCGGAGGAGTTACATGGGATGCCGCCAGAGAGGGAATTGTATTTACTATAGACCTAAAACTGGGAACTGAATCGATATCTAGAACGCCTTATCGGATGTCAACCCCAGAGTTATAGGAGTTGAGAATGCAACTAAAGGAATTGTTGGACCTGGGACAGATACATATTAGTGTGTCACCATGGGGTGAAATGGTTATTTTCATACGAAAGAAGGATGGGTCATGGAGGCTCTGCATTGACTATCCTCAATTGAACAAGGCCATGATCAAGAATCAGTATCCATTGCTGAGAATTGATGATCTGTTCGATAAAATAAAGGGCACGACAGTGTTCTCAAAGATCGACTTGCGATCAGTATACCACCAATTATGGATGAAGGAATTTGACGTCCCTAAGACCGCCTTTAAGACAAGGTTTGGACATTACGAGTTTACTGTTTTACCGTTTGGACTGACAAATGCCCCAAGGATATTTATGAGTTTGATGAACGGGGTGTTCTGCGAGTACTTGGACAAGTTTGTCCAAGTGTTCATTGACAATATTTTGATCTACTATCAGACGATGGAGGAGCATGAATATCACTTATGCTTGCTACTACAGTGTCTATGAGAGCACAAAATGTATGGGAAGTTGTCCAAATGCTCTTTTTATCAATCGAAGATTCACTACTTAGGGCATGTCATCTCTGGCAAAGGCATCACCATGAATCTAGCCAAGGTCGAGGCTATTATGGAATGGCCTGCACTAACGAATGTCCCAGAAGTGCATAGCTTCATGGGTTTAGCAGGATATTATAGACAATTCATCGAGGGATTTTCGAAGATAGCAAATCCGAACATGGAGTTGCAGAAGAAGAACAAGAAGTTTGGTTAGACCAAGAAATGTGCAGAAGCATTTTGGAGGCTCAAGGAGTTGTTGAAAACAAAACTGATACTAAAGGTCCCTGACATAGATGTGGACTTCTTGGTATGCACTGAAACATACAAGGAAGGCTTAGGTGGAGTCTTGATGCAAGATGGATATGTGATCGCTTACATCTCGAGGAAACTGAGAATCCATGAGGCGAACTACGCAACGCATGAGTTGAAATTGTTAGCCATCATGTATGCCTTGAAGGTTAGGAGACACTACCTTGTTGGACGAAAATTGAACTAAAAAATGACCACTGTGGACTACAACACATCTTTACACAAAGTGACCTGAACATGTGACAATGGCATTGGTCGGAATTGCTTAGCGATTACGACTTCAAGATTACTTACATAAAAGGAACAGTGAACCGAGTCGCAGACGCATTGAGTCAGAGACCGCACATCTTTTCAGTACTGCCTCTTTAGACGAATCTTCGTGAAAATATTCTAACCTTACAGCATGACGATGACTGGTACAAAGAGGTCGAGGGTTTTATCGGACAAAACACAATGATGGTACCATGATTGAAGTATTTTCATTTGATAGTGATGGTTTGTTGAGGTTTAAAGATTGGATCTACATACTGCCAAATGACGAGTAGAGGATGTTGATCCGGAGCGAGGCTCATAGAGCAGTTTACATGGCTCACCTGGGAGTCACGAAGATGAGGGCAGACCTTAAACCCTTATTCTTCTGGAAGGGAATGAAGGTAGACATAGTCAACTATGTGGCCATATTTCTAGAATGTTAGCAGGTAAAGGCAGAACATAGACACCCAACATGATTACTAAAACCATGCGTTATTCTAGAATCGAAATGGGAGGTTATTTCGATGGATTTTATTTTTGTATTGCCACTGAGGATAAGGATACATGAATCGATTTTCGTAGTAGTAGCCACTCTAATGAAAAGTGCTCACTTTGTTCCTATGCGTACAACATATCAAGCACCTGACATAGCTAGTGTTTTCATCAGTGAGATTATGAGGCTGCATGGCGTGCCTAAGATGATTATATCCGATCGAGGATCAGTGTTTACTGGATGATATTGGATGAGTCTCCAAGAGGCATTGGGAACCCAACTTAAATTTAGTACCATGTATCACCAGAGACTGACGGGAAGACCAAACGAACGAACCAGAACTTGGAGGACATGTTGCACATGTATGTGATGGATCAACAAAGGCGTTGGGAAGAATTCTTGCCACTGGTAGAATTCACCTATAACAACAGCTACTAGGGCACCATTAAGATGGTACCTTTCGAGTTTCTTTACGGGCGACCATGTCAGGTGCCTTGATTTGAGATCGACTTGCAGATAGGTTCCAGGTGGGACCAAAAGAGATCCAAGAATTGGAAGATTAAATGAAAAGTTTAAGACAAAGGATCAAGGAAGCGCAGAATCGGCAGAAGAGTTACGATGATGCGTGTCGTGTTGACCTTAGTTACATTATGGTGATCGAGTCTTTTTGCAGCTGAAATCGCATAAGAGTTCGATCTAGTTTGAAAAAAAGGGGCTAAACTATATCCTACAACATTTTGGAAAAGAGAGGCATGTGACCTGATGACTAGCCTTGCCTGATTCTTAAGGCATATCCATGAGGTATTTCCCATCTCTATTGAGACATTATGATTAGTGATCCATCACATGATTTGACTTGAGCACCTTGCAGGTGTCGGACGAGGGTGCGCTCATGGCTGAGCCGATCCGCATCTTGGATCATCGCATCTAACAGCTACGACGTCGAAAAGTAGAGAAGGTCAAGGTCTAGTGGGACCACTATAGTCCGTACTCGACGACCTGGGAGGATGCATATGATATGCGCCAACAGTTTCCATTTTTGTCTGATAGATAGACATATGATAATGTGACACACTTTATTTCAGCATATATACTGTGAAACTTCAAGATGAAGTTTAGACCAAGAGGGGGTGTATGTAACATCCCTCTCTGGCTCACTGAGCGAACTTATTCTTTGAGGACGCTTGCTCGCAAGTGATCCATATTATTAGGCTATTAAAACTTTTGAT
>ML784736.1:947478-965747 GCA_009831015.1 Picea engelmannii
CTAAATATCCTAACAATACCCTCAATGTTTTCCTTGGCTGAAGGTTCGCCTTGCTCCTTGATGCGTTTAAATAACCCTGATTTGTTTGATGGCCAAGTTTCTTTAATTATTTGTTTTATTAGGTGTTGGAAAACTTAACTCTGTGTTGATTTATTAATGGCCTTATTTTCAGCGTTTTTGTGTCTGCATCTTAATTTATTTGAATAAAACTAAGAAATACAAATTAAATCCTATTCTAGTTGCAAAGGCAAGACTCTGTGTAGGAAGCAGGCCCTGGCCTCTTAACAGAGTTACCTGTTAAACGTTGAATCTCACAACATACACGTTATGCCAAAATCATTGGTGTTCCTTCATTAATTCTGAATTCAAATTACAAAAGTATTCTTATCACTGGATCATTGTTTTAGCATACATCAATCTCCAATTCTTTGACCCTCTACAATGATTGAATTTTTCTTTTTAAAGCTGCAACTATTCTACTATCCAGGGTGAAATCTTGTTTTTAGGAACAGTCTTGAGAATCTCCCGATTCTCAAGTTGTTCCATTAATTACAAAGAATCGTTTATGCAACTTGAAAATCAAGAATAGTGAAAAAAAGAGAAATATCAGTTCCATCTTTTGTTCTTGCAAGATTTCTTCTGTCAAGTAACTGGGAAAATCCTCACTCCACTTGATAATGACCATCTTCTTCAGTCCCGGTGTTTCAACAATTGTTCCTATCAATGGATCTAGAGTTTCAGCAATGGTAAAACAACAACGTGTTACATTCCAATATTCCAGTGCCAGCATAACTATGAGCATCCTTCTTCCTGTGTTTCAGCAAACTACAGTCTTTTACAGTAATTGATCAACATCAGCCCAAAATAGGTTACATCATCCAAATTCACATGTAAGTTATGCATAAATATGATAAAGGAATTAATAGCTCGTACCTGTTTTAGGAATGGATGATTTTGCAATCAGGCTCAAAATATGATAGGATTAATTAGATAAATCATGAAGAAAAAAGGTTGAAACATGATAGGAAAAAGGGCAATGTGGTCACCCAACAACCATATAAATTAATAAGTAGTGGTTAAGAGCTTTGCTTCACCGAGATTCCATTTCAAATTCCAGAGTTTTAATTCCCTTCTAAATATCTACCGTGCAATGTAATTTACACAGAGAAAATCATGCACGATTAAAATTGCCATTGTTTTTGTAATTCAGAACATCTAAGTTGTCATTGTGGCATCTACATTTACTTCTGACGATTTACTATTGCGGAGATGTCAAGTTGGAAGCGATTTTTGCAACTAACATATTTTGGTTTATCCTAGAATTGCGTTATGGAAGAGATGTCAGAGCTTGCCTTTAATCAAGGGAGGGTGCATGTGACAGCTAGCACACATCTCACCTTTATTTCTATATTGATGGAATAATTTCACCTTTAGTACACCTTGTTTATAGTGTTTGGATTCCAGGGTGGTAAAACATATTGACGTAAAGCTTGATTTAAACTTGTGGCTGTATTGTATTAAGCATTATTTTTTTTTTTACTTGAAACCTCATATTATGATAAGCTCTATATATAAACAACATTATATTAATCAATATTAGACTAACCATTATTTGCTTCAGGCTTTATATAAATGATAAGTTGTATATATAACAATATTAGAGTAATCGGTATTAGATTAATCATAATTGCTTGAAGCTTTAGGTACAGGATAAGCATTACAAAACAATATTAGATTAATAAATATTTTTGTTGGAAGCTTTATATAAGCAATATTAAATTAATCATTATTTTTACTGACTCTTTAGACTAATGATGTAAAGCTTTATATAACAGGTTGCAGTTTTAGATTATCTTTATTTTTACTGAAAGGATTGTAAAGATGATTATGTTATGTAAACTAGATGAGATAAAGTTATCATGAATGTATATAGACACTTGATTATGATGTAGGAATTTAATGATGTAAGATGAAAGTTTTAATGTAGAATAAACTCTATGATTACCAGTGTATTTTTATCAGTCATTTCGTTATCTAAATTGCCAAGCTGATTAAATGTAGCTATTGTTTACATGGACATGATGTTTGTGTGATTAAATAAAAGACCCCAGAAGGTATATCACTTCTCCCGCCTCAAATTTTAATTAATGAAGGATTGATTAATTAGCGCGTCTAGACTTTTAATAGAATTGTGCCTCAAGTTTGTTATTTAAATTGTGTATGTTATCTCTCTTGCATTCTTGTAAAATTTAAAGTTAATTAAGGTATTGTCTAAATTCTCTAGTTATCTAGTTGTGCACGGAGAAAGGCCACTAATGATCGGTTATTGTTATTCATTAGTGCACCATGCAAATGTTAATTCATTGATTTCCTTTCTCACTCACATTGAAGGTTTAGAATGGATTTTGTTGCGCCTTAGTTACAATCGTGCTTATTGTCATATGGGTGCATGAATCCTTATGAGTGAATCATTGTGAGCATTGATCAATAAGTGTGCATGGTAACTGGGCTTGGCTCTTGTGCTTCTTAAAGATGATGGTCGTTATTGGAATTGATGTTTTCACCTTGCTCTGTAACATTTTATTGTGATTGTTCTCAGTCATTGTGAAGGTACTAGTTACTTGTGTCATTGATGTTGGTTGTGTTGTGTTGTTCTGATGATTTTACTTAGCTTAGTATGATTTGTCTTGCTTGTGCCAGGCGGGATGTAGACACCTCCTTTTTCCTCAGAACAGTCACCATCCTTGAGACCTTAAATGGTCAAAATCGATGGGAACCTAGGCTTGAGTGTTTCTTATGTGTCCTGGAGGTCCTAACCATTGCAGGGTAGGACGGGCAGGTATTCATTCTTATTCTTCGTCGGTTGAATGTCGTACATTGCTTCCAAGTGCTTGATGTGCCTTTATGTTAGGTCGTCATCTTTGGTGGGGCGTGATTTGCATTGGTTGTGTTCGTTTTCGTGTTGTTATGTTGAGTATAATATCATTATTACCTTCCTACACACACACACAAAAAAAAAAAAAAATTATCTTGTTATGTGAGGCTTGTTTTCGTAACGAGTAGGTTCGTTACAATTTTTATGATCACATTTTTATTTTCCAATAAACTTTACTTTGTCAAATCTATCTACTTTCTTGCAAGATTTGAGTTAATGCATATCCACTTTATTAGATCCATCTACTATGTTATCTGAATTAATGTACATTTAAATCAATAAACTTTTGAATATTATAGATAAATAATTGAGATTATTCAATGCAATACAAAGCATAATTTTCATTCACATTCTTGAATTTTATTTATCTTTAAGATTAGTCACGAGATTTGAAACAAAAATATGGCGAAACAAATAAAATTGATCTTTATTCATTAAATTAAACAAATATAATTGAGCTCTATTAATTAATGTGTCAAATTTTGAGAGGACAAAGTGGGTTAGCTATTCGGATTTTGACCATAACCCTAAAAGATATGAATTTACTAAAAAGACTTCAACAACTTTACATTGTGTTGAATATGAGTAATGTTAATAGAATTTAATTAATATTTGGATATATTCATAGGGAAATTACTCTTGCAATACCACACTACAATATCATACACCTCTACTCTTTCTTTTACATGATTAATCTCATCATTTGACTTATCTCGACACCTCTACTTATTCTTTCACATGATTAATCTCATCATTTGACTTATCTCCTTTAGTAGTAACAAAGGTTTATTCTATGTTGACAAAAACTTAACACAAATCACCCAGCATGTAAAGCATTGTGACAAGGCTCCTCCAATTTAAAGTTAAATTAAGCTTCAACATCAATGTAGCCATCTCTAAAGGAGAAACGGAGCGATGTTTATGAAAGAGAAGGAAATAAAGATGACCTAATTCATGTTCCTAGTTGATCATGTTTTGAGATTTGACGCCCCATTTGTAAGGTCATGAAATCATGGACAACAAATGAAATGTCATCTATTTTCAAACATCAACTCTACTATAGCTATTTTCGTGTCAAATTCCAAGATACTACCATACAATGCTATATTAAAAAATAGGCTGAAAAAAAAAGAAACACTATATTAGAGAGACAAGTTGAAAACAACAACCGATGGATGATTTTGTAAGACAAGTGACAATAAAGAGAAATATCAAAAACAAAAACTGTATACAGATGCTTCTCCCTTGAGAATCCTCCTGAACGTAAAAATGTGTCCTTTAAAAGAAACTCCAATCAGAATGATGGAAAATTTAACATTTTATACTTTTATCATCCGACAAAATCTTTGTTAACACCAATTCTATCTTTTTTCTCAATGTGTTCAATAAACGTATTATTCAAGTTTTGTTAAAAAAATGTGTTCAATAACCTTTTTGTTAAAAAATGTGTTCAATAACCTTTTTGTTAAAAAATGTGTTCAATAACCTTCCTATTAGGACTTCTCATATAATAGGACTTCTCAGATTTTGTGTAGAGTGATTTCTTCTAATTAGATAATTTAATCTTTAACTTATTTAGAGATTTTTTTAAGGTTGGAAATATTAAATTAATTTTAGTAAAATATGGAAAACATAAAACATTATTTTAAACAAAAATGTTTTCTATTTTGATTATTCAATTATAATCAATTTAATTTAATTATATGAAATCAAATTATTTTACTTGGAAAAACAAACTTATTTAAAATAATATTAATTATTACTGAAGATCATAATTTGATAGACAAAATGTTTATGGATCATTTTACCCCATTAAACATGATTATATTTTTATGGAGTTTCTTAAATTCTGTTTGTTGTTATATCGACAACCATGTTTCTCTACACGATCTTTTCCTTCTATGCAATCTCTTTCTTCTACGCAATCTGGCTTCCTTCGTTGGTGCATACTTCTACTTAGTTTTCATGTTTTTCCTCCTTACTTGTTAATCTAAACTTGTTGGACTTCTCAACCTTCAACTCCTTTCTTGAACCCTTTTCGTACTTTTTCCTGTTTTACTTTCTTTATCTTTCTTTTTCTATCTTTTCTTCTTATCATAAACTATGATACAAGTTAATCTACGCAACTCCTCTATTGCACAAAAGGATGGTCGTCCCTGTGCAGTTTCAGCCAACTTCCATTCACTATTCCTTCCATGATGTGTCCATCCAACTTTTCTAACTAAAATTGACACCTTTTTCAGACACATATATGATCATGTATGGCCCTAGACAGTGCACCCTGAAATTTCCTAAGTGATGTAAGAACTTATTGTCATATAGTAGTACTAGATCACATCTCTGAAACTTTTTTTGTTTTATGTGTCTATGATGCCATGACTTTTCTTGTGCCTTATGTACTTGTTGATGGAACCCTGCAATAAATATTTCTTATTTTAACACTATTAATTTTGATGGTCTTTCTTCTACTACGTCGGACTCTATAAGGTATGCCATCATAGTAGTGCATAGAATCAATACAAAAAAATCCATGGGAATTATTGTCTCTTTTCCATACGCTAATCTAAAGGGTGTTTATCCTATCAATTTCTTGCATATAGTTCTATAAGCCCATAACACTACAATGATTGTTTGTAGATTTTAACCTTGTATAATATTTACTGCAAACATATTTTCAGTAAAAGAAAAAAAAAGATACAGTGGAAAATACAAACATCAAACAAATATTTTTCCCCTGGAAACTAAAATCGGGAAAACCATCATATTCTATATTCATTCATAGTGATATATTGTTTACAATAAAATATACATATAGGAGCCAGCGACATCAAAAACCCTAACCCAATGACCTAGATTAGTCAACAACCCTAATTCCTTAACCCAGAATAGAAAACCATCGACAAAAACAATGTTCCAAAAAACCGCCCAACAATGGACACGAAAATCGAGGATACAAGAAAAATGAGGAAAAAATGTGACACATTTTCCGAGGAATTTTTTCTTCTCAGTGTGCTTCCCTTGAACCCTCACATGGGGGGATTTCTCCCCCTTCCAGCCCCCAATGGGGCGCCTAACGCAACACATACACTACTACTCATGCAAAGAATATAACACATACCCAACATTCTCCCACTTGTTGTTTTCTTTTCATACAGGGGGTTATAGGGTTACATAGTCAAGAATCCAGGGCAACAATGCCCATGGATCCTCTACACCAAGATAAATTCTCAGTGCTCACAGATTTTGTTAATGAATCTGCAACATTCTTCAAAACTGTGTCCACCTTCATCAACAATACTTTCTTTTCTTCAACCATGTCTCTCACAAAGTGATATTGAATATCAATATGCTTTGTCTTTCAATCATAAGCTGAGTTCTTTGCCAAAAAAATGCACTCTGGCTGTCACAATATATCCTTATAGCTTGGCGTACCAACCCAATACCTGAACATAATCTTTGTAACCATATTGCTTCCTTACTTGCATGAGTGGATGCCATGTATTCATCTTCTGTAGTTGAAAGTGCCACTATAGCTTTTCTTTTGCTCATCCGACTTATTGCTCCCCCAAACAGGTTAAATGCATACCCACTTGTAGATCTCCTACGATCCAAATATCCACCCTAGTATGCATCCACAAATCCATGTATATCCACCACTCTGTCCAATCATGGTATTCCTTGGCATCACAATCCATAGCTAGCAGTTCCACACAAATAACCAAAAACCATTTTCACTGTTGTCCAATGCTCCTTCCCTGGCTTTGACATATACCTGCTCAAAACTCCCACTGCATGTGCAATGTCTGTTCTTGTATAGACCATTTCTTACATCAAACAACCAACTACACTCGCATATGGAACACAAGAATTTTCCTCCTCCTCTTCTTATGTCTTGAGACACTGATCCACAGATAACTTTACACCAATAGGAATAAAAACCTTGACTGGTTTACATTCATGCATATTAAACCTATGCAATATTGTATTGACATATTTTTTCTGATTTAACTAGAGTTTCCTATTTTTTTGATCTCTTTTAATTTCCATGACCAAAATGAAATTTGAAGAACCGACATCCTTCATGTCAAATTTAGAGGAAAGTCGAGTTTTCACATCCTAGATAATCTCCTTGTTGTTTCCTATCAGCAATATGTTATCCACATACAAGACCAAATAAATCAAATGATCATCAATTATTTTAAAATACACTCAATTATCATATTTTCTTCTTGTGAATCCAATTCCCAGAATATAAGTATCAAATTTTTATACCACATCCTTGTTGATTGTTTCAAACCATACAGGGAATTGTTCAGCTTGCATACCAGCTCCTTCTTTCCCTTCACAACAAATCCTTCTGGTTGCTTCATATAGATTTCTTCTTCCATATTCCCATGTAGGAATGTTGTCTTCACATCCATGTGTTCGACATCAAAATAAAATACAAAAGCAATAGATAACATAAATCTTATAGAGGTTAACTTGGAAACAGAAGAAAAAATCTCACCAAAATCAATTCCCTCAACCTAAGAATAACCCTTTATTACTAACCGAGCTTTTTATTTCTCCACTTTTCCTTCTACATTCAACTTCTTTTTAAATACCCATTTGCTTCCAATGAGATTTCGTCCAGTCAGAAACTCCACTAGATCCCAAGCCTCATTCTTATCCAAGGTTGTCATTTCTTCGTCCATGGACTTTTTCCAGAGATTTCCATCCTCTGAATCCACTTCCTCCCTGATAGTTGTAGGATCATCATCAGTAATAGACAAAGAAAAATTTGAAGGAAACTCAGATGCAGTATACCTTTCCGATAGCCTTCTTTCTTGAATCGATCTCCTCAATACTGGAGTATGAAGATCTTCTTCTTCTTATTCATTTTCTATTGTAGATTTTGTTTCATCATCCTTTAAATCAAACTCTATATTCTATGGTTCTACCTTACTTCGTAGGACTTCCTGTTTAACATCATCCTTCATTTATATAAATACCACATCTCATTTATACACTACCTTATTAGTTTCTTGGTTCCAAATCTTATAACCTTTGAGACCATCTTTATATCCAATAAGATACACTTTTCAACCTTCTTATCTAGATTACTCATGTTTTCCTTTGGAACATGAATATATGCATCACAACCAAATACCTTGAGATGTGTGAGAGAAGGTTTATTACTAGTCCATATATATTTTAGAGTCTTGTCATCCAGGGCTGATGAGGGTGATCTGTTGACTAGGTAACATTCAGTACCCACTATCTCTGCTAGAATTCTTGTTGTAACCTGACACCACTGAGCAAGCACCTTTCTTTTTCCATCAATGTCCTCTTCATCATTTCGGCAACTCCATTCTGCTGAGGTTTATATGTAGTATTATTTTTCCTTGCTATACCACACTTCTTACAGAATTATCCAAATTCATTCCCACAGAACTCTCTTCCATTATTTGTCCACAACACCTTAATTCTTTTCTTTGGTGGATTCTCAACAAGAGCCTTAAACTCTTTAAACCTTTAAAAGACTTCATATTTCTTCCTGAGGAAATATATCTAAGTATTCCTCGAGAATTCATCTATAAATGAGACATAGTACAAATATTTTCCCAAAGATAAGATCAACACATGTCCAAAAACATCACTGTGAACTAGCTGTAAAATTCCTTCATTCCTCGTTGCACCAGAAGGGAATCTTACTCGATTATTCTTCCCATATACAAAATGTTCAAAAGAAACAAAATCCAGAGAGCAGTTAGACATACCTTCAACCATACCTTTACCGTGTAGTAGTCGAAGACCCTTCTCTTCGATATCCCCAGTCTTTGATGCCGCAGCGTAACCTTTTCTCCAAAGACTGTAGGAGGTCTTTCTTCTTCAACTCCAATACCAGGAACAATGGAACTATTACACCCATCACTCAATGTCTCTGTTTATTGTGTATGAACCCTCTACTCCAGATGTGAGTCTGGTCGACAATCTATCGTCAGCCTGCATCATCAACGAATCATGTCAGAATGAAATCCATAATCATAACATCCAATCAGATACCAATAGGTAATATATACAACAATCAAACCCAAATTGTCCACACCCTGACTCAATATAGAGTCCAAGGGGTTTCATCGATGCCTCTGCATCCTAGAGATCCAAAATCTTACACACTCAGGAAAATCGAGTCAATAACACCTGTCTATGTCAATAAATCAAAATAACATGTCATCAATCCATAACGCCTCATAATCATAATCAAATTACCAATAGTATAATAATTGGATCACTCGCAAGAAAGTGTCCTCAAAAAAATAAGTTTGCTCAGTGCACGCAAGAGCAGGATGTTACATACACCCCCTCTTGGTCTAAACTTTGTCTTGAAGTTTCAAAATATATAAGTGTTGAAATAATGTGCATCCCAGTATCATAATTCTATCTATCAAACAAAAATGGAAATTGTTGGCACATATCATATGCGTCCTCCTAGTTCATCGAGTGCAGACTATAGTTGTCCCACTAGACCATGACCTAATCTATTGTTTGATGTCATAGTTGTCGAATGCAATGATAGAGGATGTGGATCGGCTCAGCCATTAGCGCCCCCTCGTCCGATACCTACAAGGAACTCATGTCAATAACATGTGTAGGATCCCTAATATAATGTCTCAAAATATATACGTGAAAAACATCGTGCATACACCTCAAAGAATCAGGCAAGGCTAGTTGATAGGCCACGAGCCCCTTCCTCTCCACAATCTCGAAAGGTCCCATGAACATAGGAGAGAGTTTATATCCCTTCCCAAACTTGATCGAACTCTTATGCGGTTTTACCTGCAAGAAGACTCGATCGCCAACTTCGTAACTATGGTTGACACCGTGTGCATCAACATAATTATTCTATCGATCCTGTGCTTCTTTGATCCTTTCTCTTACTGTTTTCATTTTCTATTCCATTTCTTGGATCGCTTATGGTCCCACTAGGACCCTATACTCAAGCCAATCCCAACTTAAAGGCATCTAACACGGTCGCCTGTAAAGAAACTTGAAAGGCACCATCTTAATGGTGCTTTGGTAACTATTGTTATAATCGAATTCTACCAGTGGCAAGAATTCTTCCCAATGCTTTTGTTTGTCCATCACGTACATGCGCACCATGTCTTCCAAGATTTGGTTTGTTCATTCAGTCTGCCCGTCAGTCTCTGGGTGATACATACTACTAAAGTTAAGTTGGGTTCCCAAGGCCTCTTGCAAACTATTCTAAAATCATCTAGTAAACATTGATCCTCGATTGGATATAATTCTCTTAGGCATGCCATGCAGCCTCACAATCTAACTGATGAAAACTCTATCTATGTCAGGTTCCCAATACGTGGTACACACCGTAATAAAATGACAACTCTTCGTCAGAGTGTTGACAACCACAAAAATTGAGTCGTGTCTCCTTTTCGTCAGTGGAAATACAACAATGAAATCCATCGAAATGACCTCCCATTTCGATTCAGGAATAGCGTGTGGCTGTAGTAATCTTACTAGATGTCTATGTTCAGCCTTTCCCTGCTGACATTCTAGACATCTGGCCACATAGTTGACTATGTCTGCCTTCATTCCCTTCCATAAGAATAAGGGTTTAATTTGTGCCCTCATCTTTGTGACTCCTCGGTGAGCCATGTACACTGCTCTGTGAGCTTCTTTTAGGATCAAACTCCTCAACTCGTCATTCGACGGTACATAAATCCAATTTTTAAACCTCAATAATCCATCGTCGACAAACTTAAATCCTTTAAATCTTGGTACCATCATTGTGTTTTGTCCGATAAAATCCTTCACCTCTTAGTACCAGTCATCATCGCACTGTAAAGTTATAATATTTTCACATAGATTCATCTGAAGAGGTAACACCGAAAATATGAGTGGTCTCTGACTCAATCCATCTACCACTCGGTTCACGGTTCCTTTTATGTAAGTAATCTCGAAGTCGTACTTGCTAAGAAATTTCGACCAACGTCGTTGTCATGCATTCAGGTCGCTTTTCATAAAGACGTGTTGTAGTCCACAATAGTCTATCTTTAATTCACATTTTCGTCCAAAAAGATAGTGTCTCCAAACCTTCAAGGCATATACAATGGCTAACAACTCCAAATTGTGCGTCGCAGAGTTCTCCTTGTGCCTTCTCAGTTTCCTCGAGATGTAAGCGATCACTCAACCATCTTGCATCAATACTCTGCCTAAGACTTCCTTGGATGTGTCAGTGCATACCAGGAAGACCACGTCCATGTCAGGGACCTTTAGTATCGGTTCCATTTTCAACGGCTCCTTGAGACTCTGAAATGATTCCATGCATTTCTCGATCCAAACAAACTTCTTGTTCTTCTTTTTCAATTCCATGATCAGATTTTCTATCTACGAAAATCCCTCAATGAACCGTGGATAGTATCCTCGTAAACCCATGAAGATACGCACTTCTGGTACATTCGTCGATGCAGGCCATTCCATAATAGCCTTGACCTTTACTGGAAACATGGCGATACATTCACCAGAGATGACATGCCCTAAGTAGTGAATCTTTGATTGATAAAATGAGCATTTGAACAACTTCCCATATAATTTGTGCTCTCACAGACACTGTAGTACCAAGCGCAAGTACTCGTCATGCTCCTCCGTCGTCTGAGAGTAAATCAAAATATTGTCAATGAATACTTGGACAAACTTGTCCAAGTACTCGCGGAACACCCCATTCATCAAACTCATAAATACCCATGCGGCATTTGTCATTCCAAATGGTAAAACAATAAACTCGTAATGCCCAATCCCCATTTTAAAGGCGGTCTTAGGGATGTCATCCTCCTTGAACCATAATTGGTGATAGCTTGATTGCAAATCGATCTTTGAGAACACCGTCGCACCCTTCATCTGATCGAACAAATCATCAATCCTCGACAACTGATACTGATTCATGATTGTTTCCTTGTTCAATTGATGGTAGTCAATGCAGAGCCTCCATGACCCATCCTTATTTATTATGAATATAATGAGCACACCCCATGGTGACACACTTGGACGTATCAGTCCCAGATCCAGCAATTCCTTCAGTTTCTTTCTCAACTCTTGTAACTCCGGGGTCGACATCTGATAAGGTGTTCTATCTATTGGTTCAGTCCTCGGTTTTAGGTTTATGGTAAACTCCAATTCCCTCTCTGGTGGAATCACAAGTAACTCCTCTAAGAAGACATCCGCAAACTCTCTCACCATAGGAAGGTGTTACAGACCTTCTGCTACTCCCTTCTCGTTTAATGCTAGGATCGCATAAATATTACATCCCTTGCACATGCTCTTCCATAGCTGCAAGGAAGAGATGAACCTCAGGGAAACTCCATGGTTCCTTCATATGATCACGCGTCTCTACCCTGCATCATCGACAAAGCTCAATCGTTTCATCTTACAGTTGAGTATTGCCTGATGCGATTCCAACCAGTCAATACCGATCACAACGTCATAATATCCTAAGATCGTGACATATAGGTTGGCCCTGGTGACAAACTCTCCCAGGTTAAGGGTACAACTCGTAACCTTTCCTCCAACCTTTTGTTTGGTTCTCGAAGCCATCTCTACAAAGATAAAATCATCATGTTCGACTGCCTTTACCTTAATCCTTTTTAGCACTACACCAGAAATGAAACTCTCGGTAGCACCGTGATCTATCGAAATACCAAAATTCTGGTCAACAAATATACCTGACATCTCGATCACAATCGACTGGTGCTCTGCCTGGCAGTTATTCACCACTGCATGAATCTGATGGGCCTTGCCCAAATCTCCCATGGTAGTGGGTCCGGCTTATCCAGATTCTCTAGTCCTCTCCACTAGGCAGTCACGCTGGTAGTGTGGCTCCCCACAAGTCCAACACCCTTTCTTTGGTCTAGTACTCTTGGTACCCAAAGTAGAAGATGACGGCCCACCAGCCTAGAATCCTAGTCTATTCTGCTGAACACACCTAAATTGTTGTTGTTGTGGTCGACATTGTTGTTGATGTTGTGGTCCCCGATAAGGTGTCTGTTTCCGAGGCACTGGTCACCAAGGTGTAGTGAAAGTGGATTCGTTATGGAAGCCATGATACCTAGGTGTCTGTCTAGTTGGGATCTAATGATACTATGCACCAAATTCCACTTGCCTTGCTGGTCTCGCTAGAGCCCTGCTCTGACCCCCGTTGATAAGCTCCTCCTATGCTATGAGGTACTTATGGATGACATCATGCAAGGTGTGAGGCATCATAATCCTAACCTTTTCACGTATGTTGACATTAAGGACAAACAAGAACTTGTTGACCTTAATTTTCTCAGTATTAAGGTGCAGAGCATACCAAAGCAACTCCAAAAAATGGTCCTCTTACTTGGGCACCGTACGACCGCCATGTCATAAGGCATTGAACTCATTGAGCTAACACTCAATGAATTTCTCTGATAGGTGCCTCTCTCGGAAGTGTTCCTTGAATAGTTCCCATGACACATCTTCGATGGCCATGTTTAATTGTGGCAGGAGCGTCTTGCACCATAGAAGAGCACTCCCCTTCAATTGAAAGACCGCCATGCAGACCTTCATGTTGGAGGTATATTCGTGAAGTGGAAAACATATTGCCATATTCTCCAACTATGCCTCAGTGGTTACGCCGTCCGAGGCACCAAAGAACTCAAGAAATTTGACCTACTCAATTTTGTGGTGAATGCTACCAGTACCAACCGGAGCACACGGTGGAACCTCAGGTGGTGTCAGGGCCCTGGCCTCATCTTTGTCCAAATGGATAATCAGTGCCTCAGACATGCGCTTAAAATACCTCATTATTCCAACCACATCACCCACCGCTATCTGCTCCTACCCGAAAACCTGTTCGTCTCCCTGGGGTTAGACCCCTCATGCGTGGATGTTATTGGATGCGTTGCCTCTCCTCCCATAGCACCTCATCATCTGTATCTGCAGCATCCTCTAACCATGATTACCTACACAAATACAAGTCAACTTAATTAGCAAAATTATAATCAAATATCATATCAACGAAATCTGTAGTGATCCCAAGTCACGGGTTGAACCCACTCTAATATTATATGTAACGACCCCATCGTTACGACTACAAGTGAAGAAGCAAGTGCAATTTTTTATTTATTTTTCTTTTAATGGGACGACAACAACGATTACAACTAAACAACATATCTAACGGAGAGCACCACGCTTGTAGAACAGGCAGCAGACAACTACATCTCCATGCACTGGCACAAGTGCAACTGGGCGAAATTTGTAGAAAACAACAAGAAGAAATGACTACCCACCCAACGCAACAAGACCACGCCTATGAGCTAAGGGACAACATCCCCCTCCCGACACAACGACCTTGACGACCAATGACTAGAACCTCCAGGCGCACGAACCAAACGCATGAAGGTGTTACAACCCAAGCGCTAACAACAACTTACAACGATCAACAACACCCACACGGAAAGCACAAACCTCAACCAAGTTGTCCTTCGCCTCCTTCCCTCAAGGCGCGAAATGATACCCTCATCAGGAATCATGTCTTCCCCAGTTGATAGGCATGACTATAACCTTGGCGTGACACATCCTATCTAAAGAAAGGACTTCAGATAAATCCGACAGGCTAAGAGCCGAATATCGATAAGAATACCACACCCATACTCAAAGAAACAAGTCGACGAGACGCAAGAAGACAACAACAAATAAAAACACAAGCCAATACACAACTTTGTCAATAACCTAACCCTTTTATCAAGTCTAAATTGGTCAATATTTACGATCTAATTTAGCATTAAATATAGATCTAATTTAACCAGTCTAAATTAAAAATAGTCAGTGATTTACAAACCTAACTTAACATGATATACAAATCTAATTTAGCGAGTCTAAATTACCAATTTAGACAATAACTATATATCAACTAAAATTAATCACATGTCTAAATTTATCAAGTCTAAATTACTACTAGTCAATAATCTGCAAATCTAATTTAACCTTAAATACAAATCTAATTCTCAAGTCTAAATTACAAATTAGACATTAATTACAAATCAAATATAACATTAATACAATATAATTTTAGAAATACCAATATATAAACAACATTCTCGATATCAAGTATAATTTTTATGATTATAATGCTATTAATGAATTATCTTCCAACACATTGTCTAGAAATAATAACAGTATTAAGGTTTTACCAACTGCAATTGATTATACTCGTTGTCTGATAATGATATGTTCTAGTCAAAATAGAAAGGTGGATGTCATGAATAATAATTCACGGTCAAACGATGTTAAAACTCAAGTGTAACGGTAATTATTTGGCTTGGCTATCGGGGTTCAAGAAAAACACAGGTAAGAGTTAATTACCATTAAAACACAGGTAATAATTAATGAAAATGCATTCAACGCAAGTTGTTACACGTCAAAATTGCTAAGTGTCGCATTGTCCCTATCAATCGTCGTAAGTGTCGCATCTTCCTTACAACTTTCGCAAGTGTCGCAAGTTGATCACTAGTGTCGCAAACGATGTTCAGACATGATGCCATGATAACGACACTAAGGAGGAACTTATAACACCTCACATGACTTATTTGGAAGAGGAAAACTGGTTTACTGGAATCAAATAACTCTTGACACCTGAAAGAAACCCTGAAACATTGGTTTGGAGGGGGAACGCTCCCCTACTATAGTTGCAGAAGCATTGGCGCTCCTCTGCCATGATTCAAGGAGCGTTATAACGCCCCTCAGGCCCTTCTGGAGGAGCGCTTCTCATCTTGAGAGTGTTGGCGCTTTCCCAAGGCTCACCAGGAGCACTACAATGCTCTGATGCCCTTTCTGAGGGAGCGCTCCCTATTCTGGGACAATTGTTAGCCCGTTGAGGAGAATAAGGGGAGAATCATTCGAGATTAGGAGGCATTTGTGCTCGAATTCTCGGTTTCATCAAAAGATCCCTGATCTAAGGAGAAGGTCCCGAACTGGTTCTAAACATAACTCAAGAGGTTAGACCCTTCCTAAACTATATAAGTAGGTTCTATGATGGTGGAAAGGGGGAGGAAGAATTTAACATATGAAACTTATGATCTTGGAAGAAACTTACAGTCAACCTAAGGAGAGTGATCAGTGAATATGTTGTTATCTCGGTTGTGGATCTTTCAAGCAAGGGTTAGACGAAGAGGACTTGACGAAGTTGTTGGATTCACATCTACGATTGTAAGTATTGTTGTCGTTATTCTCATTAATATGACACGCTTGGCCTGTTTCTTTCTAGTTTGTGTCTGATGTTACATGAACTTATCATTTAGTGATAGATCTATTTTCAAGCTAATGTCAATAGAGTAGGAAGTGGTCATATCTTGTTTTTTCCACAGACCTTAGCGAGGGGCAAAAGGATTGGAGCCCAACTCGGAGCGTGCAGGGACAAACGTCGATTAAAAGGTACTTCTATTATCCTCCCTTCTCATGCATTAGTTTAGATAGATTTGAAAGGAATTCAGTGTCCACATTAAGCATTTTTTTTTCTAGGGTTAAGGTCAAGCCTTAGAGGTGATCTACCTGTCCGCAGGGAGATTTTCCTACAACAGAAACTGGCGACTCCGCTGGGGAAATAGCCTCAAATTGAAACCTCTTGTTTGGATTTTTCTCCTCATTGACCTTGTTCTGTCCCTTGATTGTTTCAGACCTGGTCCACCCCTCTTTGATTAGTTTCATGAGCTGATTGGCTTCTTACCTTGTCACATTCAGCATACTTGTCAAGCTCAGATCTCAATTTTTGAATTTTTTTGACATTTCTGGGACTTTTAGACCCTGGTGCCCCTGACCTAGTGTTACCAGAGCGCCAACACCTCTAATAGCCTTACACAGAGTGCTATAACGCTCTTTTCCCTTAGCAACAGAGTGACAGCCCCCTTTTGGCCAAAAAACCCTCCACAATTGCATTTTTCAGGGTTTGCCTCTGTGGCTCTTTTGTTGATTGATCTAGTGAGTCAATTTTTCTTCCTTTTTAGCCTTGACATCTATCTTTTTGAAGAATAAATACCTTGTTGATAAGATTTTGTAGCCTTCTCCACCATTTTTCATAGAGTTTTTCTGTTGAGTAAAGCTTGGAACCTATGCATTTCTTTTCTCTTCTCTTCAGTTGAGTAAAAACCCTAGTGAAGGTCATCAAAGGTCTACAAACCTCTGCATCTTGTTTTCAGTCGAGGTCATTGTTCTTCAAATCTCACTTTTGGGTGTGAAGTTTGTTTTTTCTTTGATTGTTTCTTTTCTTTCATTTTTCGTTTTGATTGCTACGAAGGGTGTATTGTTTGTGTGACTTTTGCTTATGCTAGTTTGGTTTTCATTCACACCAAGAAGATAATTAGCAAAGATAAGCATTGTGTTTTATTAATCATCATCCATACGTAAAAAATTAAAGATATCTTCATGATTGATTGAGCATATTAGAAGGCATTTTAAAGTTTTTATATCACATCAGGATTTGATTGAGAAAAGAATTGTTTGAGAGCATTCTGTAGTTGTGCTTGTTAGTGAAAGAACTCTCTCTCTCCCTTAGCTAGATGTTCATCGAAAGGAAATGACTGTTTATCATGATCTATGCATTCTTTGGGTCTGAGTCATAATTTCGTTTGTTTCACTTCCATGCACCCCTTTGCGTAAAGAATAGCCATAAAAAATCAACGCTAATTAAAATTTATCTAGAACTTTTTCTTTGCTAGAATCCTCCACCAACAGTAGAATAGGTGTAGTACTTTGGATTAGGCTGTGAGCATAACTCTCCAAAGTTTTCAAAACAAACATTAGCATCCTGAGTTAGGGAGAGTAAATTCAGTTATCGTATAAGTCTGCCTAGGATCCCCCTCTCACACAGGGGTTACGCACGAGGTTGCATTCGGGTAAGCTACGGGGACTAACCCTCAGTGGTTTAACTGATTGTGGTGGTCGGATCGTATTATGGGGATCACTTTGAGGTAAATCCACAATTACTGCATGGAAACTTCTTAGTTGGTTTCGGGCTTGATACCCTTCCCGTACGTTCAGATCGAACTGTCGACTGCTCCCGCCCAGGGGCTGACTGCGAATTGGTAACCTTAGTGGCCATAATCTTTTAGGTTCTTACACAAGGTGACGGTGATGGGAAGTCTCACTGTACTTGGAGAAGACATTGGTAAAACTCAGTTGGGATCCTTGGAGGGTAAATCCACAATTACTGCGTGGAAGCTTGCACCAAGGCGTAAGTCCGTTAAGCAGGTCGCCATTGTAACTGTTCCACCCTATCCCCACCCCTTCTGGACTTGATCACGCGACGTTGGATTTCATCACC
>ML784736.1:965797-989915 GCA_009831015.1 Picea engelmannii
CAAGGCGTAAGTCCGTTAAGCAGGTCGCCATTGTAACTGTTCCACCCTATCCCCACCCCTTCTGGACTTGATCACGCGACGTTGGATTTCATCACCAACTAGTACGGTCATCAAAAGAAGGTCATGTTTGCTTGGTTGTGATTTCTAGATTTTTTAGCGAGTGTTGTTTCTTTTCGCTAGTTGGCCATAGATTTCTTTCATCGACTCTTTTCTTCTGCCAACATCGACCCTCTACGATGCTCATGGAGGCTACAGGGACTTCCTCCAGAAAATATGGAAGGAGACACCCCTTTAACCCCTCATTCTACGGAGCAATCTCCTCAACAGAGTGAGGTTCAAAACACTACGACTTCTCAGAAAGAAGTTCCCATCCCTTTGGAGAATTTTAGAATTGTCTCAGAATCCCCGGAAGCTTATCGCATCCCGAAGGGATATGAACGACAGCTCCTCCACCTAAATTCCGCTGGAGAATTTGTTGTCATAAAACCTTCTAACGCTCCGGCCGGGTCTCCTCAAAACCCTTTACCCAATGACCCTTTTTGGACTGAGAACATTGTTCGGAGTCCACCACGCTTGGTGAGAGATCTTTATGGAATGGGGGAAGGCGTCGACGTACCTTTCTCCTACACTGTACCCCCAAATCACTTCACCGGTACTACCACTTTTACAGCCACACCAACCGTTGCTCCGAGCACACCACCCGTTGGCCCAAACGTACCATTTGTTGGCCTGAGACCTACTATTCCCCTCCAGACAGCCCATTCGACAATGGCCCCGCACATTCCAACCATCCCTGTCGGTAATGTGGTAGTTAATCAAGCTCTGATTGCCACACCGGTAACACCAAGACCAAATCTCCCTTTTGGATTTAGGACACTGAACGCATCTGCCACTACCACTGCCCAAACCACTACTCAAAGCGTATCGGGAAGTTCCATACCTATCCAACAACCTGGAGGGACTGTCCTTGGTGGTTCTAACCCAATCGACAACACTGGTCAATCTTTTACGTCTGGCCCTCAAATCCCGGGAACTCTACCTCAAACTAGGGGGCATCCTCCCATCGGAGGACAAATTCCATTTGGGGGGCACCCCTATGCTGGGGGGAAACCTCAATTCGGAGTCCACCATCAACCACAAGGACAAAATGTGTCTGTTGCACCCAATCTGTGGAGCGTCCCCTTCCAAGGAAATCTGCATGCCTCCATGGGACAAACTGTGCCTGCCGCATCTAACCCATGGAACGTTCCTTTCTCAGGAAACCCACACTTCCCGGCAGGAAAAAATTCGTAGACTCTGCAACAACCTCCTTATGGACAAATGCCCAACCCAACCCATAACCCTCAAAACCCATCCGGTTATCCTCCGCTCACACAGGCTTCTCAAAATACTTTAAATCCTATGTACCTTGGTTAAAACCAACCTCACATGAGAGGGCCCACAAGTTATAATTATCCACATAACCCAGTATTGGGCCCCATTGGTGTTCCTCTACCGCACCAGCATTACCCATAGGTTAACCGACAACTACCTTTTCTAGTCACCCTGGACCTTCCAGACTTGTCTCGGTTAACGAATGATCCCATTCATCATTCTTCGGTTTGGCCAGCTATTCCAGCAAAACTCGCTTCTGATATCCCAAAATTCAAAGGAAAATCCGGAGAAGACCCGAACAACCACGTGATGACCTTCCATCTGTGGTGCTCATCCAACTCCCTCATGGACGATTCTATTAGTTTGCATCTTTTCCAACGAACACTTACAGGTTCCGCAGAAAAATGGTATATCGAATTACCATGCGCATATTTTTACGATTTCAACTCCCTCGCCATGTCCTTCCTCACACACTTCCAACTGCCCATCCGATACGAGACGGGTACTAAAATATTAACCTCTCTTCGTCAGACAACTTCCATACACATCTCCGATCATATCCATGAATGGAGAAGACGACGAAGGCTAATCAAAGCGGTCATCCCTGACCAATTATTAGCGGAATGGTTCACGAAATCATTATTGCCCCAGATCGCTCGTGATGTTGCCATGGGTAGCATGGTCACCGAGGAAGAATCCATCGCCCGATCTCAGTACTTAGATTAGTCTATTCACAATCCAGTACTCTGTATGAGTTGATACTAAACGTCACCCGTGCCACTAACGATCCATCCAAACCACCGACTACTTCGCATGCGGATGGAGTTATTGTCTCCGTCAAAACTCAATCTACTACTCAGTCTACTGGAACAATCCAGCAACCCACCTCCATGACCGCCTCTAGTTCGACTGCACCCTCTTCTACCCCCACTCAAACTCAGGTCTCTGATGTGAATGTGGCCCAATCAACCCCTTCACAACAACCCGGGGGCAAGAAGAAAATGAGAAACAAAATAAAGAAGAACAATAACAATGAACAACCCAAAACCCAACCACAAGCCCCTGCTGCCGGAAAACAACCACAGCAAAAACCGAAATTCCCATGTCTCATTTGCGGTGACGATCATTACACTCGAGACTGCCCACATCGCAATGAAGTGGCTAAACTTTTTAAGGGAAATTCGCAACCCGCTGTGCTCACTCAGCCTTTTCCGCAACAACAATCTTTGGTTGCACAAACCCCCACGCCGGGGGGCAGTTCCAACCAACCCCATGATGAGGCCTCGACAAGCACACACATTTACATGTTTAATGGGGTTAATCTAACCACTCATTCTGCGACATACGACACGCCAATTAAACCTGATAAGTCGAATACTGCTAACGGTTCTTCGCCAGATCCTTTACCATCTGTTGTTAATCCTCCGTCTGTTAGCCCTCCATCTGGGCCACTTCAGATTGAGAAACCTTCTTTTGACTCCATCTTACGCCCTCCTAAAAGCACCATCCAGAAATCTACTTTCAATCCTAATTCACGGGCTGCCTAAAATTACAATATTGTAGAAGATTTGGCCCAAGCTCCGTGTGCCATGTCCGCATTGGAAGTTTTACAACACTGTCCTAACCAACATAGGATGCTCTTAGCTGCTATAGACGATTTCGATCCTGAGTCATCCAACTACATCACGTTTAATCTGGACGACCATCAACCATGACTCTCCCACCAGCTAGCTTTCCAAATCGATGTTGTTGTTCATAATCAACAAATCCATCGAACCATCCTGGACGAGGGAGCCTCCACCTATGTCATGTCTCTATCATGTTGGAAAGGTTTGAAATCACCTACCCTTAACAAATCCCCCACGATGTTACGCTCTTTCGATGGATGAGGTTTCCATCCTCACAGATTATTACAATCCCTCGCCGTTCAATTGGGCGATAAAACTGTTACCATTGATGTCGAAGTGGTCGATGCTCCCCTCGATTACAACCTATTACTCGGAAGAAGTTGGTTCTATGCTATGACTGTTGTCGCCTCGTCGGTGTTTCGATGTGTACAATTCCCTCATCAAGGAAAAATTGTCACCGTCGATCAACTTGATTTCTGTACACCCGACGCCCGCATCCCTGCCTCCAACAACATTCCTTTTTTGGGAGACCACCTAGTCACGTATGAAAGCATTGGTGTTGGCTTATTGAAAGATTCTAGCCTCATGGGTACCTTCCCTACACCACTTCCACCTACTACACATCACATTGTCGCTGTCAATATGATCTCGACTTTGCCTTATCAATCCTTGGAATCATCTGACCCTTGGATTCTGCCTAGTCCTTTGGAATTCGATGGACTCAGTGACACCATGCCACTCAGCCCAGCCGAGGCCGCATACGTAGTTATTCAATCTGCCTCTCCCTCTTCAAACACTTCACATTCATTGGCACCCGACACTTACTCGGTGCCCTCGTGGTTGAATTCCCTATCATCTGTCGTTGATTACATTTCCCACATTTTTCCCTCGGATGAATCTATCATGGAAATACTTAGCATTGACGATTTGACCTGGGATGACAACCACCATCGATCCTCTTTTCTTCCGCTTTTGGAAGAAATGCAAGACATACAATTTGTATTCCCCCCCGATGTTACCGATGCTCCACAATCCCCTATCCTCATTCAAGATACTTTCTCTGAGGGAAACATGGGTAACATCTCTACCACAATCACAATTGACATTTCAGTCAAAGAAGGTGTCGTGGAAAACATTAATCTTGGTGCTAATTGCACACCCGACGAAGTGGTTTCTTACACCTCTTTGTTCAAGGAATTTCGCGATGTCTTCGCATGGAGCTACGAAGAAATGCCAGGGATTGACCCTTCCATCGTCATACACTAAATCAAGACTTACCCTGACACAAAACCGGTTCGACAGAAACTCCGCCCGGTTCACCCCAAGAAACTGGCAGCTATAAAGGCAGAAGTTGAAAAACTTCTAAAATCTGGCTTTATCTACCCCGTCCCTTTGACGGAATGGGTCTCTAACCTCGTTCTGGTTGCCAAGAAACAAGGGACCATTCGTGTCTACGTAGATTATCATGATCTCAACAAATCTTGTCCCAAGGACAACTACCCTACACTTTTTATCGATCAAATCATCGATAATTGCACGGGAAGCGTGATCTTCTCTTTCATGGATGGCTTTTCTGGATACAACCAGATTGAAATCTTACCTGCCGATCAACATAACACAACCTTCATTTTCCCTTGGGGAACTTTCGCTTACCGAAAGCTACCTTTTGGCCTTAAAAACACTAGTGATACTTTCCAGTGAGCCATGTCGTACGCTTTCCATGACATCAAACATATCGCAGAACCTTACCTCGATGATTTACCCGCCCATTCATCCAATCGACCCGATCATATTGGCCACTTGCGGGCAATTTTTCTTCGATGTCGTTTCTATCATATTCATCTGAACCCACATAAATGCATCTTCGCTGTCGAATCCGACCGACTCCTCGGTTTCATCGTCTCCAAATATGGGATCAGGGTGGATCCCTTGAAGATCAAGGCCATTCTAGCCTTACCCCCACCCACCAACTTAACCCAACTTCAAAGTTTGCAAGGCAAAGCAAACTTTCTCCGTCGTTTCATCTGCAATTACGCCAAGATCACTAAAGGATTTATGCGACTACTGCAAAAGAACGTCCCTTTCATCTGGGATGACACTGTCCAACGGTCATTCGACGCACTCAAGCACGCTTTGACCCACGCTCCTTTGTTACATCCACCCGAATATACAAAGGATTATATCCTTTACTTGCCCACTTCTACTTCCACCATTGCGATGGTGTTGGTTCAAGAGGACACTAACGGCGAAGAACACGTGATTTATTATCTGAGCAAGAGTTTATCCAGACCCGAACTCAGATATTCGCATGTGGAGAAACTGGCTATGGCAGTTGTCATTGTTGTCCAACGATTCCGCCACTACATCCTATTACGCACCACCACAGTAATCGCAGACTCCAATCCCATGTACCACGTCTTGATGCGTCAATTACTTCGGGGAAAATATTCGAAATGGATCGTTATTCTTCAAGAATTCGATCTCGAGTTTACAAAGTCCAAAGCCAAGAAATCCCTGGTGTTTGCCGAGCTCATCTGTGCTCTCCCAAGTGCCGATGAAAACATTGAACCTAGAGACCCTCTTCCCGATGAGTCTCTCTTCCTCATCAACACCTCTGACCCTTGGTATGGAGACATTCTCCTCTACCTTCAAACCCAACGCTTTCAGCCAAATATCTCTCGAGAAGAGCGTCGACGCATCCGTCACCACTCTCGTCGTTATCTCATCCTCGGCGACACTTTGTATCACCATGGTATTGACACCATTCTTCGGCGATGACTGATTCACGAAGAGGCTGAACGCATTTTGAACGATTGTCACCTTGGTGCTTGTGGCGGTCACCTTTCCGGGATGGCCACAGCCCAAAAAATCCTACGTGCCGGCTACTTTTGGCCCTCGATTTTCAAAGATTGCATCGAGGCCGTCAAAAAATGCCCACCCTGCCAAATCTTCAACAAGAAGGCACGCACCCACCCTACTGCGCTGCATCCCATTATTGCCATCAGCCCCTTTTCCAAATGGGGTATTGATTTCATGCAGTGTAAGCCTACCTCAGCCGGGGGGCACAGTTACATCATCGTCGTCATCGATTATTTCACAAAATGGGCTAAGGATATGCCTACCTTCCTGAAGGATGGCTGTACCGCAGCTCTATTCCTCTTCAACCACATCATTACTCATTTTGGTGTACCACATGCCATTGTCACCAACCATGGTGCACACTTTAAAAACCATATGATGAGCGAATTACACGTCAAATTGGGTTTTCTCCATGAAAACTCATCCCCTTACTATCCTCAAGCGAATGGACAAGTTGAAGCTATCAACAAAGTCCTAAAAACCATGATCCAATGCATGGTAGGGGAAAACAAGACATCATGGCATTTACAACTGTTTTTCTCTCTCTGGGCCTATCGCACGTCTGTGAAAACCTCAACCGGATGGCGCCAGCCGACATACCCGAAACATTGCTTCGGCAGCATGGGTTATTTATCAGTTTGACGAGGTGGTGAGTTGAGGAGGCATCTGTTTAGGACCAACAACCAACAAGATGGCAGAATATCACGCTGTCATTGGACTGTTAACCCAAGCCACCTCCCTAGGTATCTCTCGTATGATTATTTACTTAGACTCCCAACTCGTGGTTTATCAACTCAACCGCATCTACGCTATCCGTAATCCTATCCTGCTACGTCTACACTTGCAAGTTTGCCATCTCGAACGAATGTTTGATTACATTGAATATAGACACATTCCAAGAGAACTTAATAGTGTTTCAGATTCGTTAGCCAATTATATCATGGATCGGTATTTAGCCCACAGATAAGATACAAGGAAAGTAAAAACTGTACATTACATGTAAATTAAAACACATCACATACATCATCATGTACAAACCATCGGCATCATAAAAACTCGAAACTGTATATATATATATGGCGTGACTGAAATGTTTACATTACATCAAAAAGTCTGTAAGAGAACAAAATATTGGGTCCATCCACCCATACAACTTCGCCAGACAAGGCATACAAAAAACATAATCTCAGGGAAACTCTAATCTCCCCGCACTACGTTGTGATGTGAGTAGCATACTACTGCACGTACTACACGCCTCAACAGAGAATTGATATTCTCTGGCACCCCTACAGTGTTCCGCTGCAGATGCAAAGGCACGTCCCCCATCCATAGAGGAGGGATACCCATCGTAAGACCTTGGAGGTTCCTCTCAACCTCCCAGAGGCCCACCACCGGTACTACTGGGTCTGCTACAACTAGGGCACCGCCACGACGTCCTGGCACTGGTATATCCGCTAGGCGCACTGCTCCCTTGTCTGCACATTGAAGACAAAACATCTGTTAACACTCTCTTACATACCCAAAAAAAATACATATACATCAAAAACTTAAAAACAAAACTAGAGAAGGTACGACTTAGTCTCTTACCTGACTTGTCCCAATCTTCCCCCTCGGGCAAAATCAAGTCCATACTCTCGCGGAAGTCCACATTGGCATACGGGAAGTCCTCGATCCAGAGGTACTGCCGCCTCAACCAGGCAAAGAAGTCACCAGTAAAGAGGAACTCTGACTCTGAGACTAGCCTCGGAGATAGGCTAGTCCACCTCTCCATTCGAGGCTCATCCAATGGTCATACTGCCAGTGCGATCTGAGGCTGCATATGAGGGATGCGCTCTAGGAAAAACGAGACTAAGAATGAGCCATAGCCAAACTACTTTTGGCCATTCCTGCACCGAGAAATTTGTTCCTTCACATTCCGAAGGAACGCTTCACTCCAATTGAACAGTGTTGGCTCTAAACACTGAACACCATAGGCCACCTATGATCTCGAAGCCAAATGAGCACTAGTGATACCAGTCACGCTAGTGATAGCAAATAATATAGATCGAAGAGGAAGATCTCGTATATCCTTGATAGGGATCCTGCCCCCTACCAACCTTGCTCCCGGAACACAGTGACGTGCCATATACACGTCCACCTGCTCAGGTAATTCCCTCTGCCCTGTAAAAGCTATGGGGACCCCTCTTTTCAAGAGGCCGGTTAGAAAGTACACATCTTCCAACTCGATGGTTAGGAGCTGTGTACCAATACGAAATCCTTGTTCCATGATGTCCCAAAGACCAATCATGTGCTCAAGCAGTAGAACCTCACTTTTCATTTTTTGCAGTTTGAAAAACTTGAGCAAGCCACAGGCCCTCAAAACAGTCCGCGTACGGGGACTCCGTAGAGAGGCTATATCATCCATCTTGTGTTCCCTCTCTTTCCATTCAATCATGATTGCCGAATACACCTACAAAACAAAAAGTCAAGATTTCCATCATTCCCCACGTTTTTGTGATTTCGGCGATTTTCAAAAAGCATTTTAAAACATGAAATCAAATGCCCATGACATCTAAAGGAAACCAATCATCATTTTTAACCACCACACCCTCTAATATTTACCAAACAATGATTAAAACATGGTAAAAAATGTAAAACGTTTTGAGGGGGTGCGTGGGCCCATGAGGGGAGCTTTCAAAAATTTCTTTAGCTAAAATGGTCGGTCTAATCAATTGTTAGGGTGTGGACATCCTAACAACCATTTTTCAATACATTTTTGTGAACGATTTCCCCCATTTTATTGACTTTTACGAGGAGGTTGATTTGGTTCAAAAGGGGCGACCTAGGGCTTTGTGTTTTAAATTAATAATCCTATGAAAATCAACTTGAAACCATGCAATTGAAAGAGCAAAGAATGAACACCTACCTGGTTCGAACGGTGTGCGAAATGATCAATCGTAGCTCCGGCAGCGAGGAAAACAAGATTTGCTCCAATTGAGATCCTCCAACACTCCACAAAATCCTTGCAAATGAAATGGTAAATGAGTTTTTAGAATCAATTCATATTTATAAAATTTCATTTTTTCATAAGGTATGGTCATTTTGGGTTTCTCTAATGGTGTAAATGGCTTCACTAATCTCTGGTTTATAGTTTCTGGCATCGCAGGTTTATTGGCAGTTCTAATGCATATTTCACCTTGTCGCATTTATGAGCATAGTCTTAGTTCATTCTCGAGCTCGACAATATGATAACGCAATCGGGTAAACTTTTATCTCTTTTTCGGACCCGTATGGATACAATCACACAAAAAAGGAACCCCCCCGGAGTCTCCTTTAAACCCTTTTTCAGACTCTCTAAATATGAAAAGATTGTTGAGTGATCTTGCTTCCTTTCACACTCATTAAAAGGTCAGAAAGGGTGTCTTTCGAGCGGTAGTTTAACCCTTTTTCGGTCTCGATGGACTACTGTACGAAAAAGGAACTGTGAGAGTTCTCTTTTAAAGTGTTTTTCCAAACTCTATAATCTCGGAAAACCTTCGATTTTTTTGTCTTTGGACTCATTAAAGCACACATCGACAGGCCCATATGGGAACAAACCCTTACCTCTTCTGGTTCGTTAAACAAAGGAAGAGGAAATTACCGAAGGTGAGTTATATCGAGCATGTGTTATCCTCCTCGAGCTCATTAAATTAAAAAGAGGTACTCATCTATCTGGATGGGGGAAAATTGAAAGGAGCAAGCCAAGAAGTCTCTTGAGAACACCATCGAACACTTCTTAGAGTTGCCCTTGAACACGACACTTTGTCATTCACTCACATCATAATCCACTGAACCTCTGCACTGAGCCAATCTTTGAGTATCCTTTCACTCCTTTGGGTCACCCGACGCAAGTCACAGTATCCATTGCACAATTTTGGTCCATGTCATGTTTTTTTGTTGTGCCCCAGTGTTCAAGGGAAGTATTTGCCTCGAGAGTCATCCATCCCAAATATATTGCCTCAAAATCTGTGTCAGTCCATGTCCATTTGATCCACCAATTACATCTCTATGTATGTTTCGTGTCGTTGATGGGGGATACATCAAGGCCCTCTCTCGACGAGTCTATTCCTATCGACTCCAACACATTATCCGGGAATTAGACTTAGAAACTAATTAGTACTTTGGGACCTCCATGCCTCAATGGCAGGCCTCCTCACATTCGACAATGGGTTTACATCATTGAACTCTGATCGAATGATTCCATGAATGTTCTACTTCAGCTCATCTATTCACGTTCGGTGGAATGTACTAAGATACCTTGGGAATCATTGACGTTAATGGTGATCTCCCTCTCACTTTTTAACGGTTTACCTCATTGACCGGTAATCAAGTGGTTTCTGCCATGTTCGACACCAAGACATCTATTCACATGGTTAAAATCGTATCGCACGGGGATTGGTAAGAAGACCCTGGGTTGAGTAATTCACCTTGATATATGTTTCGCCCAGGTTGCGAAGGAGTTTTGGACAAAGAACACATACATTGTTACATAGATCCACTTTGTATTGGTCATGGCTATGTCTTATCGTCTCGTAGATCCACTTTGTATTCTTCGTGGCTACGATCAGTCTAAGTTATCAAAGTATAGATCCACAGTGTATCTTCGGTGGCTATACCCTTGTTACCAATACGATTATGGATCCGCAGTGTATTTCGTGGCGGCCATATCTTGCAAGTCTTGATCACCCAAGCATAGGTATGCCTACTTTGGGTTTTGAAACATGTCATGATATTTGTTGGATGTTTGTGTGCAACTTCCATCAGGTTCTCCGAGTCTATACCCTTGCTTGAACATCTGCAAAGTATTTCAGTCATCAGTTCGTATCTTCTGACTTCATACTTTGGGGGGCATTCTGTTACACGTCAAAATTGCTAAGTGTCGCATTGTCCCTATCAATCGTCGTAAGTGTCACATCTTCCTTACAACTTTCGCAAGTGTCGCAAGTTGATCACTAGTGTCACAAACGATGTTCATACATGATGCCATGATAATGACACTAAGGAGACACTTATAACACCTCACATGACTGATTTGGAAGAGGAAAACTAGTTTACTAGAATCAAATAACTCTTGACACCTGAAAGAAACCCTGAAACACTGGTTTGGAGGGGGAACGCTCCCCTACTATAGCTGCAGAAGTGCTGGCGCTCCTCTGCCATGCTTCAAGGAGCGTTATAACGCCCCTCAGGCCCTTCTGGAGGAGCGTTACTCATCTTGAGAGCGCTGGCACTTTCTCAAGGCTCACCAAGAGCGCTACAATGCTCTGATGCCCTTTCTGAGGGAGCGCTCCCTATTCTGGGACAATTGTTAGCCCGTTGAGGAGAATAAGGGGAGAATCATTCGAGATTAGGAGGCAGTTGTGCTCGAATTCTCGGTTTCATCAAAAGATCCCTGATCTAAGGAGAAGGTCCCCAACTGGTTCTAAACATAACTCAAGAGGTTAGACCCTTCCTAAACTATATAAGCAGGTTCTATGATGGTGGAAAGGGGGAGGAAGAATTTAACATATGAAACTTATGATCTTGGAAGAAACTTACAGTCATCCTAAGGAGAGTGATTAGTGAAGTTGTTGTTATCTAGGTTGTGGATCTTTCAAGCAAGGGTTAGATGAAGAGGACTTGACGAAGCTGTCGCATTCGCATCTACGATTGTAAGTACTGCTGTCGTTATTCTCATTAATATGACACACTTGGCCTATTTCTTTATAGTTTGTGTCTAATGTTACATGAACTTATCATTTAGTGATAGATATGTTTTCAAGCTAATGTCAATAGAGTAGGAAGTGGTCGTATCTTGTTTTTTCCACAGACCTCAGCGAGGGGAAAAAGGATTGGAGCGCAACTCGGAGCATGCAGGGACAAACGTCGATTAAAAGGTACTTCTGTTATCCTCCCTTCTCATGCATTAGTTTAGATAGATTTGAAAGGAAGTCAGTGTCCACGTTAAGCATTTTTCTGTCTAGGGTTAAGGTCAAGCCTTAGAGGTGATATACCTGTCCGCAGGGATATTTTCCTACAACACAAGCCATCATTAAATGAAAAGGAAATCCTAAAGAGGGTAATAACGCAAACCATATGTAAGTTAGTAACGAAGTGTAGTCCAAAAAGGGGAAAATCTCCAGGTACACAGGAAACGATTATTGTCTTAAAAATGGAAAAATCACCAGAGCAATATATCCAGCAATGAAGACGCATTCAATATATAAAAACACAGAGCATTGTATCCGGCAATGAAAACACATGCATTATATGGAAACACAGAGAAATACTTCAGCAATGGATATGCATTCAATAAATAGAAACGCAGATCAATGTATATGGCAATGAAAATGCATGCAATATATGAAAATGCAGAGAAATATTTTAGCAATGGATACACATTCAATAAATAAAAATGCAGAGCAATGTATCTAGCAATGAAAATGCATTCTATATTTAGGAAATTGTTGGATACAAATGAGAACTGTTTTGTGAAAAGATCATTGTCAATAAACTCCACCATTACACAAAGAACGTCCACCATTTTGCCCCCATTAACCAACAATGCGCATGCATTCAAGGGAGAAAAAAAAAACATGCCAGCTGTATAAAATCGCAATAAAATATCATTGTCAATAAACTCCACCATTACACAAAGAATTCCCACCATTACACCCCCATTAACCAACAATGCGTAGGCATTCAATGGAGAAAAAAAAACATGCCAGATGTATAAAATGGCAGAGCTAAATTCGCCTTCAAACAGATTAAATTGCATAGGGGAAATCATTGGCCATATGTATAAAATCGCTATGGTTTGTTTATCAGTCATTAATCATTTTTCTGAGTAAAAACTCTCTTCTGAATTATTTCAATCGTAACTGAATACCAACATCCGTTTCTAAATAATTAAATCTTCTCTAAACATTAAAATCGTATTGGGTAGTAAATTCATGGGTAAAGTGAATAGCATTGGGTTGATTCACATGGGTGAATGCCGTCAAAATTTAAGAAGAGAAGAGGTTTAACACTAGAAAAATACAGAGTTACAAGTGATAATCGATAAGTAACAAGACTTCACAGGAAAAAACCATTATTCGTTGCCCAAGGTATGTTAAAGGTGCAGTCTAAAGATAAGAAATCTCAACCAATACACAGGAAAAAGGAAATGCTACCATGCACATTGAAGACACCAAGAATAGTTGTTGGGTAAGGTGAGCAAGTGGAATGTCACTTTCGCACTGTCACGACAATGGAATGGGTAAGGTTGTTGGGTAGAATTTGATATTAAAGGTGATAAAAGAGAAAAACACAGAATTTAAAATTTTGTGGTTAATGCGTTGAAATGCAGAGAGTAAATTCCATTAAATAAGAGGAAATGCAGAGTAAAATCATAGAGTAATGGTAGACCATAAGTAAGGAAAAACACACAATAAATTGCCAGGAGAAGCATTAAAAACTCAGCCTTAAATAATTGTGAGGAAGGGTATTAAAGGAAGGGATAAACACAGAGTATCATAAGCAGTTTGTTGCACGAAGAGAAACCACCACATAGGTAATCAAACACAGCAAGGCGCAAGGTAGTCACTCAACCAGGGACAACCAACAGGGGTAGACAGTGGGGCAAACACATCCTTCTCTCATCATCCATGTACATAAAATCAGGGCATTAGAATCTATAGGTCGTTATGCACCGAAGTCGCAACCCTTGATTCGGCTCCTGGCCGACTGCTCGGGCGTGGACTGATGAACTAGGGATGAGGATGAAGTAAAAATCACAACCCATCACAACAAATCGATAAAACTAGTTTGATAGTCACAAAATTCAGGGATCGAAAGCCAAGAGAATCAAATCAAACAACGAGCTTAAGGCTATGGGAAAAATTAAGTTCTTGATTGAAATGCTAATTCAACATATTCTTTACCCAAATAAAAGTATAAAAATAAAAGCGTAAAGTATAATAATAATCTACCATGCAGAATAAAAGTAAGTGTACCGTAGCCCAAGTCATCTGCTCTAAGGTGTTGTCATGTGCGATCCATGCAGCTCCCGCTTTCCAACTGATGAGACTTCACCGGTACCTCCCAGTCAACGCTAGGGGTACTCTTCTCCCCCCTTAGCCCCCTAAACCACAAACGGGCCACGCACACTAAACCCGAGACTAACTAACTCCCAGCTCGCCTCACAAGGTCGAGCTATCACTCCTCACCAAGCTGAGTATCCCAACTCGCACAAGCCAAGTCAGTCAAGTCTAAAATTATGCAGCATAACGTTACGCATAACCGAAGAGATCCATCTTTCTCCTCCTCCCTCCTTTATATAGAATTTATAAGTCACTTCTTTCCAAAATTCCCATTTAATTTAATGTTCAATAATTTAATTCACAAAAATCCTCCCCATACATGTATCACCCATCCCCCTCATTGCACCAGAAATTATTTTCATTAATTATTTAATTACTCCTATTTCCCTCACCCACCTAAAAGCATTCCTAGAATTGCTCCTAGGTGTCCTCATTTTCCCTTACACATTTTAATGACTTACCCCCTTACTAATTTACTAGTTGAGTTCAATTAGAAAGTTCTTAAATGCAAGATACCTTACTAAGTTAGTCATTCTCCATTTTCCTTATGTTTCCCTTTCTCTTTATCTTTCCCCCTTTTTACTCAATTTCCTAATTCTTTTAAATTTGCCTCTTTCCCTTTTCATTTAAAACTTAAATTGGCAAGTGTAGAAAATTACCTTTTTCCCCTTTTTCTTTTTAATTAATAAATTTTTAATTAGCATATCTAACAAAACAATTATTTCCCCTTTTTTAAATTTTATTCCCCAAAATATTTTTATAAATTAATTGAATTTCTTACCCCCTTCTCATCACATGATTAATGATGATTATTATTTTCATTTATTTATTATTATTTTATTTTTATATAAATATAATTTTTTTATCACAAGTATCACTTAGGCCTAGATTTTATTTACCTAGGCTCGACAACATTTTATTAGGGAAATTGTTTTAAATATTTCTTATCACATTATTCGTTCTAAGGCCATCTAGGGTTATTCATTTATTATTTAACAACACGATGTTCCCTTCAGGATGCACTAGGTGCTCCAAGGGTGACACTCATCTCATTCTATTTCCCTTGCGCGACGTGCCCTTCAGGATGCACTACATGCTCCAAGGGTGCCACTTGCCTCTTTCTGTTTTTCTTGTGTGACGTGCCCTTAAGGACGCACTACATTCTCCAAGGGTGCCACTTGCCTCTTGAATGACTTGGTAGACATCAAAAACCTCTCCAGTCAATACTCCATCAAGTGATCTTATGGGAAACTAAGGGCCTCTAAGGAATAAGGCCCCTGCCTTATTGCGTGCCCCTTAGAATCATCGTGAGTGATTGTTGCAGTCAGCCCTCACGGTATCGTGGGTCTTCTCAAACTAGGTAATCGTTAACCTATAGTTTGAGCCATGGCGAGAGTGCTAGTAGGTTGTGGCAGGGCTTCTGTCCATACCTCTCCCTCAACATCTCTGGCTATCGTGAGTAACGCCTCTACTCCACATGTGAGTATGGTCGGAAAGCTATCGTCAGCTTGCATCATCAACGAATCATGTCAAAATAAAATCCATAATCATAACATCCAATCAGATGCCCATAGTTCATATATACAACAATCAAACCCTAATTTTCCACTCCCTGACTCGATCCGGAGTCCAAGGGGTTTCATTGATGCCTATGCATCCTTGAGGTCCAAAATCCTACACACTCAGGAAAACCAAGTCAATAACACCTATCTATGTCAATACAGCAAAATAACATGTCATCAATCCATAACGCCTCATAATCATAATCAAATACCCAATAGTATAATAATCTGGATCACTTGCAAGCAAGTGTCCTCAAAAAATAAGTTCGCTCAGTGCACAGAAGAGAGAGATGTTACAACCCATGGATTTTTCCTATAGCAGAGATTTCATAGTTGGTTGCCAATGATTTACTTACCTTTCAAGAGAAGTTCACAAGAAAACCTCTCTGCGTAGATAAAGGACTGGGTTCCTTCCTTACCTTTCCAGAAAAGATAAAAAGAAAACCTCTCTGTGTGGATAAAGGATTGTTGTGACATCCCCAAAAATAAATTATTTTTGAATTTCGCAAATTGTTAGGAAATTACTCTATTTTTGGTAAATTAAAATTTGGAAATTTTTTTCATTTATGGAAATTCTGAATTTTGAATTTGATAAATTGTAATTAATTATTATGACTGTTGGGAAAAGATCTGATTTGACCCAACTAACTATTTTACTATGACACTTGTATGAAAACATAATATTTTATATTAATTGCAGGAGGACAAATGGAACTTCCATGTTAAAATTAGTTGACCATGGCTACTTGAGTGGGGAACATGTTGGAACTGCCTCAGGGCTAATTGTCACAAGTGGAAAATCAAGGATTTGGCCATTGGTAGCCCCTGAAAATCAGGGATTTAGAAAGATGCGAAAATTTCTAAGAGAGGGAAAAGGACCTAGGCAAAAATATGGTTTGGATAAATAAGCATATGTGAGGAGGAAGGACGCTACCTAGTATGCTGGGAAAAGAGAACTACTGTGTACTTGTTGCTATGAACACTGAATATTAAGTGTGAGGCAAGGAGAGAATTGGAGACAGAAGAAAACATTGTTGAAGAGGATATTTCAATTTCACCCTCATGGATTCATGGTCAGGCTAGGGGGTGAACAGGACAAGTGATTTGGCTGTCCTGTTCTCAAGTTGGGAGGAACATGGTTGTGTATTTAAAACTATGAATTTATGTTGGGGATTTAAAACTATGTGAACCTATGTCGGGGATTTAAAACTATGAATGAATGGACAGACGCACAATAAACCTCTATTAGTATTGATTTTATGTTTAAACAAAACTACATGTACATATATTTATATACATCTATATATATATATATATAGTAAATATGAGTAGAATCGAAAACCTGGTAAATAGCCTAGCATGCTTCTAGTGGTGAATAAAACTAGTTCTATTATCATCCATAGATAATAGAAATTCAGTGTTCTTTTCTTAAGTGCAAAGAAATCAATTCGAAATAATTCTTTAACTACATCTACGATTGTAGAGGCACTAAGGGGTATACAAGAATGAACTATTTATACTTTTTCATATGACAGTAATGGACTACATAGAGTAATAACATTAGTACGGTATCAGTTTGAGGCAAGAGTAAACTTTTGTATAAGGATAGGTACCTAGGTATGCATTTATATTTAGCATCTGTACAGAGGCTTAAATTATTCTTTCCATTCTGCAACAAGATTTGAATTAACGATATACAAGTTCTGGAAGTCGAAATTTATTTTCCTTTTTGTATGCCTGTAGGTTTCCTTTCCATTTATTAAATTTCCACAGTATTCAAATATAAATGGGAAACAAATAGTTTATTTATCTCTCATACAAGTTCTGGAAAGAAAAATGTAATAATAGAAACAATAGACCCTTTGACCATAACGAAACCTTTGAACACAACGATACATAAGTAATAGAATAACCATTGAGAAACAATTTTATACCTATAAACAGTTGAGGTATTCTGAAGGACTGTAATATTAGGCAAAATTTAAATTTGCTAGCTCTGTCATTTCTATTACAATTAACAAAAAGGAATCTGGGATAGATCTAAACCCTTGAAAAGGCTTATATTATAAATTCAACCTTCCGTAAGAATGATGTTCCCTTCCCACCATAAGTTACCAACATAACAATCAGATTTATCCTTCAATGAAAGAAGTATCGATACATAGATCGGGGCAAAACTTATTTCTGTAAAAAGAAAAATTGGCAAAGCTTTGACCTCATCTCTAAAGCTCGAAAATATAAATCTGAGAGACACTATATATAGAACCCGAATACTTTTTTGAACGATGGATAGGGACCGGTATCTGATAACCTTGTACATTCAATGCCCCTGCAATATTTAACTTTGTGAAGATTAGTATATTATACAAAATCAAAACTAATGAAAAACTGTCAACAGAGCGATGAATACAGGTAGCAATTGAATCCAAAATAGCACTTAACTCACTCATGAAGTCCGACATCCTTCCCTTGTTGTGTATCGACTGAATAGACATCCCAACCTGAGGAAAGGGAGTCCAAGTACTCCTGATGGATACCCTCTCATTAACAGGGTTCCACCATTAGTGTTGGTACCAAGTTATATTTCTTATAACACAAAATATATAGACAAGAACGCTAACATTTAAATTATAAATTGTTTAATCTCGCCATAGGAGTAAGCCTAAGAAATAGTGCGAATGTTTTCTACAGGACTTAAGCTTTAATTAAATGTTAGTTTAAACCCTCCAGGAACCAATTACAGGGAAGATTCATAAATCGGCAGTAAATACAAAGCCATCGTTCTACGGTATCCAAGCAGTATAAATCAATAGTCGTCCATGAAAAATGACCAGGTTTAATATAAACATAAGATATAGTTTGTCAAAAACCTTCTAATGGACTACTCGAGTACCTCAGAGCCCACCCTTTAAGGGCATCAGACAGGAAAGTAACAGACAGATTTAGAACAGTACTCGAGTGGGAACCGGTAGAGGGTTTGGAAAAAACTACGGAAGAATGGTTCACTCTATACAAAGAAATAAAAAGAATGCAATAATTCATCTTACCACACAAAAAGAACTTTCCATTCTTCTAAGAAAACTCTTAGTCTCACAACATTTTAGTATTAGGCCAACATACCCACGGTGAGACTCCTTAAAGAATAATGAAACAATAGGTAACGAAAACTGAGGAGTTAAAACACATACGAGGGAAACTATACAAGTGCAAAGCACTCCCAAATATAGAACCACTATTTAAAACTACCTCAAGGAGCGGGTTACCCCTAAATATTCTAGGAGTAACGACAAGGGGTGCGTAACATAACATTATAGCAAGAGTTACAGAACGCATGGCATTCTCCCTGCTACGATTTTTCTGAAGTCTCGCCCTACCCTTCCGAATTCCATAGTATTAAATGAAGAACTTACCAGAAAGGGTGGTTGTGATGTCTGCTACACTAGGTAATGGCCTTTGTTTCGTCTACTTCCTCTACGAAGTAATAAAATGCCAAGCCATCTCAAGGGATTCACAATGACAAGGAAAACTCACTCAACCCTAAGAGTAGTTCGTCAATGTCGAGTAAATGTTGAGGGTACCACAATTGTTTGGCCATGTGATGGGGCAGAACTTGACATGATTTGATTGGAGGGAAGGACAAGAAACACCATCAAAATTTGCACATACCCAAGCCCCATTAATGGTAGTTGCAGAAGAGCTTTAACTCGCTCTGACAGACAAACCTTTCTTCCACCCAAGAAAAATCGTGAAGTTAATGTTGATCCTCAGTGAATCAACTAGTTGAAGTGCATTCACTCCCAACTGTAACTTGAAAGTTAGCCTATCATTTGGATGAAACTCTGTTGAGACAATCACATAGTTAAAGTTCCAAATCAAATGAGACTTACCATTAATTTTCCTCTGCCAAGAGCCTTTTTCCAAGCTCTTTTTGGTTCAGTTAAGGGATAAGGTCCCGTCCCCGAGCCTTCTTAAAAGGCACATAATTTTTATGTCAAATACAATAGTTTTCTTTTCACACAACATAGGGGACTTGCGATAAGGATAGAAAATATTATAAGTCCTAGGCCAAACTATTGTGTGTATATAACTATATATGTAAATAAGTAGATTCAAAACCAAGGAAACTTCTAAAAGTTTGGTAAACCATCTATGTAACTTTCCTATTCGAGTAAGTTGACTGGTGTAGAGTGGCACCTTGTGATAGACTGAATATAAGATACTTCACCGTGTTTTATAGGAAGAAAGACTATCTCGCCTTAGAAATGATTATATATGAAATTAGAGATTAATGGTACGAAAAAAAGGAATTTTTGTTTTTTTTATGGTAAATTCAAGGTACATTACATATGGTATCAGAGCAAAGGTTACAACACTTGGACCTTGAATAGGGACAACTAATTTTCTTACACATATAATTTTGTTATGTAAAACTAATAAAATTTTTATTGTTACAAACAAAAAACCATTTATGTTTTGTGTGAATTATGGCAGCCCAAAATGATGCAGAAATCAAAATTGAAGGAAATCCGGAGCAGAGACCTTCTGGAAATCAAAGACATAATAGTGACAGAATCTCACTGACGGAAGTACTGGAAACAATGAGGAATCTTATTGTTGAACTGCAGGTTTTCAAAGCCGACAATGAAAAACTGAAGAAAGCACAACAGGAAAAGAAGGAAATAAATGAAGTCTTGTTGTGCAGTATTGTGACAAAGAAAAGCCCAAAAGATGATAATAATTAAGAAGAGGTTAGAAAGAGGGATTCCAAGGACTCTAGACCTGAAACAGAAAAAGGATATAGTTCGTCTAAAGGTACACCTTCAGCCGAGGACAAAACAAAAACAGACATGAAGAGAAAACAAGTAGACCACCTCAAAGGAGAATTTAAGAAAATTAAACCAACTACCTTTGATGCAAAATCTAGAACAGGAGAGGAAGTTGAGGCATGGTTATTAGACATCAAAAAATATTTCTAGATATATAACTATTCAAGCAATATGAAGGTCAAAATGGCCATTTACAATCTGAAAAGAAAAGCCAATATTTGGTGGAAAGATATGAAATTGGCCAAGGGCTTAAAAGAGAAACAGATGAAGTGGTCTGACTTTAAGAAATATTTCAAGAAACAATACCTATTTGAAAGCTACTATGAAAGGAAAATCAAAGAATTTTATGAGTACGACTTGGTCAGATGACGATGGAGGACCTTATAAACAAATTCCTGGAATTATTAAGGTTTGTAACTTACATCTAGGAGGACAAGATAAAAACCTAGCGATTCCTAAGTTGTTTACCACAGTCCTACAGGGACAGAATTGAGTTTGACAACCCCAAGTCCTTGAGTGACGTATTTAGGAAAACAAAAATGTGCTACGACCAGTACAAACAACGGGAAGAGTTCCCCAAATCTTGGAAGGATAAGAAACATGACCGAATGAACTAGAGGAAGAAGGGATACCAGCCGACTCTTTATCAGAATGCAAGAAAAAGCTTTCCTAGAAATGATTTTCACTACAATAATCCAAGTACCCAAGGCAGCGGTAAACCGGTAAACTTGGGAACAAAGAAGTTTGGGGACAGTCCCCGTGAACCATTGAAGTGATGGGAATGTAGAGAACCTCATATCAGGAGGAACTGTCCATGTTTAAACACAAAAAATAGAACTGTTGTTCATAATTTGCAGGAAGCTTCGACGATGGGGGATGTAGGCAGAAGCCTGCATCGGATAAATGCAACCATTGATGGTCGGCAAGATGACCACCATTCCTCTATGGTGGAAATCGAAGGTAAAATCAATAACACTCGAATTTATGTTTTAATTCACCCTGGAGCTATGTTAAGTTATATCACTCCTGTTGTGGTAGATTCAAATAAACTTAAGAAAATGAAACACACCAAATCATGGTTGGTACAACTAGCAACAAGAACAAAAAGAAAAGTGGTTGACTTTATTTATGATTTTGAGTTCAATTTAGATGGTCAAAACATAAGAACAAATATGAACATTCTACCACTAGGATCTTATGATGTGATTATCGGAATGGATTGGTTGGACAGGAACAAATCAGTTCTAGATTGTTATACAAAGACACTTAATTATAAAGATGATTATGACACTATTAGAACAACTCAAGGTATACCAAAACCAGTATCAGTTAGACAAGTCACAGCCATGCAATTCAAGAACTTCATGAGAAAGGGTTGCCAAGTTTATGCCATCCAAATAATGAATCTGTTGGAAAAAGAAGATAAGCCCAACTTGGAAGACTTTGTTGTCCTACGTGAATTCAGAAACATGTTTTTTGATGAGATACCTGAATTACCTCCTAGAAGGGAAATAGACTTCTCCATAGACCTGCTACCTGGTTCAGCCCCTATCTCTAAAGCACCTTACCGAATGAGTTTACCAAAATTGACAGAATTACAAAACAGTACCGCAAACTCAGATAAACCAGATTTGAGTATTGACAAAAATGGACTATTACAATTTAAAAACAGAGTTTACCTACCAAATTCAATAGAATTAAAGATGACAGTCTTGGATGAAGTGCATAAGAAATTGTATTCTAGTCATCCAGGATACCAGAAAACGATAACAGCACTTAGAAAACTATTTTATTGGCCTAATATGAAGGGTGAAACAATAGAATATCTAGCGAGGTGCCAACATTGTCGACAAGTTAAGGCTGAATACCAGCATCCAGCCAGCCTACTATAGCCATTGCCAGTACCAAAATGGAAATGGGAGACCACATCGCTAGACTTTATTATAGTTTTTCCAAAAAATCAGAAACAGAATGAGTCTATTATGGTTGTAATCAATAAACTCAGTAAGTCTGCAAACTTTATTCCTTTAAATTCTACTTTTAAAGCTATAAATATCGCTGAAATATTTATGAAATAAATTTTTAGACTACATGGTATTCCTAGAATGGTGATTTCAGATAGAGACGTAAAATTTACATCTGCCTTCTGGAAAGAATTATTTGCAGGGCTTAATACTAATTTGAATTTCAGTACGAGCTATCATCCATAAACAGATGGAAAAATTGAAAGAACGAACCAAATCGTAGAGGATATGATCTACATGTATGTAAGAACAAAACCAAGCAAGTGGGAGGAATACCTACACCTAGTAGAATTTGCATATAACAATGGGTATCAAACTTTGGCTAAGTTAATCCCCTTCGAGGTATTATATGACATAAAGTGTATGACTCCAATTAGCTAGGAAAACCTAGTTGATAGAATTATGGTTGGACCGGAGATGCTCCAAGAAATGGAAAGTACAGTAAGACAGGTACAATAGAACTTGAAAGTGGCACAGGATAGATAGAAAAGTTATGCAGACCAGAAGGGAAGGAACTTGGAGTTTCAAGTGGGAGAACATGTTTACTTAAAAGTCAAATCCCGAAAGAGTTCACTAAAACTCAGGAACTATGCCAAGTTGGCACCCAGGTTTTGTGGGCCCTTCAAGATACTAGCTCGAATTGGACCCGTAGCATATCAGCTTGCACTTACAGCTAATCTAAAAATTCATAATGTATTTCATGTTTCCTTATTGAAAAATTATATTTATGATCCTACTCACATGATTGATTGGAACTTGGTGCAGGTGGAACTAGAAGTCGAGTTCCAGGTGGAACCCCTACCCATCCTGGACGAGAGAGAAATAGCACTTCGGAACAGAGTCATTGCACAGGTAAAGGTGCAATGGAAGCACTTTAGTCCTGATGATGCCACTTGGGAGTTGGAGGGATATTTGTGGAAATCTCATCCAATCATGTTCCAAGAAAAGAATGAACATTGAGGACAGTGTTTTATGGAAGGGGGAAAGGATGTGACATCCCCAAAAATAAATTATTTTTTAATTTCATAAATTTTAAGAAAAATACTCTATTTTTGGTAAATTCGAATTTGGAAAATTTTGTCATTTATGGAAATTCCGAATTTCGAATTTGATAAATTGTAATTACTTATTATGACTGTTGGGAAGAGATCGGATTTGACCCAACTAACTATTTGACTATGACACTTGTATGAAAACATAATATTTTATATTAACTGCAGGAGGACAAATGGAACAACCATGTTAAAATTAGTTGACTATGACTCCATGAGTGGAGAACATGTTGGAACTTCCTCAGGGATGATTGTCACAAGTGGAAAATCAGGGATTTGGCCCTTGGTAGCCCCTAAAAATCATGGATTTAGAAAGCTACGAAAGGGAAAAAGACCTAGGCAAAAATATGGTTTGGATAAATAAGCATATGTGAGGAGGCAGGACGCTGCCTAGTATGCTGGGAAAAGAGAACTATTGTGTAGTTTCAGTTATGAACACTGAATATTAAGTGTGAGGCAAGGGGAGAATTGGAAACAAAAGAAAACTTTGTTGAAGAGGAGATTTCAAGTTCTCCCTCATGGATTCATGGTCAGGCTGGGGGGTGAATAGGACAAGTGATTTGGTTGTCATGTTCTCAGGTTGGGAGGAACGTGGTTGTTCCCTTTGTCTTCCAGAGAATCGGTACAAATATGTTCTTCTACACTTTACTAGTTATACATCTCTTATTTGAATGGTTGTCAGAATACATATATATATATATATATATATATA
>ML784736.1:989922-1018081 GCA_009831015.1 Picea engelmannii
TGTTGAGACTCCTTTAATTAAGAATTCATTTTGATGCAAATTACTAAAGAGTAGAGTTAATAAACCTCTACCAGTATTGATTTTATGTTTAAACAAAACTACGTATACATATATTTATATACATCTATCTACATGTATATATATATATATATATAGTAAATTTGAGTAGAATCGGAAACCTGGTAAATACCCTAGCATACTTCTAGTGGTGAATAAAATCAGTTTGATTATCATCCATAGATAATAGAAATTCAATGTTCTTTTCTTAAGTACGAGGAAATCAATTCGAAAGAATTCTTTAACTACATCTACGATTGTAGAGGCACTAAGGGGTATACAAGAATGAACTATTTCTACTTTTTCATTTGACGGTAATGGACTAAGAGTAATAACATTTCTATGGTATCAATTTGAGGCAAGAGTGAACTTTTATATAAGGATAGGTACCTAGGTATGCATTTATATTTAACATCTGTAAAAAGGCTTAAATTATTCTTTTCGTTCTACAACAAGATTTGAATTAAAGATATACAAGTTCTGAAATCGAAATTTATTTTCCTTTTTGTATGCCTGTAGGTTTCCTTTCCATTTATTCAATTTCCACAGTATTCAAATATAAATGGAAAAGAGATAGTTTATTTAGCTCTCATAGAAGTTATGGAAAGAAAAATGTAATAACAGAAACAATAGACCCATTGACCATAACGAAGCCGCTAAATGCAATGGTACAGAAGTAATAGAATAACAATTGAGAAACATTTTTCTACCTATAAACAATCGAGGTATTATGAAGGACTGTAATATTAGGCGGAATTTAAATTCGCTAACTCTCTCATTTCTATTACAATTACCAGAAAGGAATCCGGGATAGATCTAAACCATTAAAAATGCTTATATTATAAATTCAACCTTCGGTAAGCATGATGTTCCCTTCCCACCATAAGTTACCAACATAACAATCGCATTTATCCTTAAATGAACGAACGAACGATCGGGGCAAAATTTCTTTCTGTAAAAAGAAAAATTGACAGAGCTTTGACCTCATCTCTAAAGCTCGGAAAGATAAATCTGAGATATGTTGTATATAGAACCCGAATACCTTTTTGAATGGTGGATAGGGACCAATATCCGATAACCTTGTACATTCAATGCCCATGCAAGATTTAACATTGGGAACATTAGTATATTATACGAAATCAAAACTAATGAAAAACTTTCAACAGAATGATGAATACTGGTAACAGTTGAATCCAAAATAGCACTTAACTCACTCATGAAGTCTGGCGTCCTTCCCTTGTCGTGTATCAGCTGAATAGACATCCTAGTCCGAGGAAAGGGAGTCCAAGTACTCATGATGGATACCCTCACATTAACAGGGTTCCACCACTAATGTTGGTACCAAGTTATATTTCTTGTAACACAAAATATATAGTCAAGAATGCTAATAAACTGTTTAATATCGCCATAGGAGTAAGTCAAAGAAATAGTGTGGATGTTTTCTACAGGACTTAAGCTTTAATTAAATGTTAGTTTAAATCCTCTAGGAACCAATTACAGGGAAGATTCATAAATCAACAGTAAATACAAAGCCATCATTCTACGGTATCCAAGCAGTATAAATCAATAGCCGTCCACGAAAAATGACCAGGTTTAATATAAACATAAGATATAGTGTGTCAAAAACCTTCCAATGGACTACTCGAGTACCTCAGAGCCCACCCTTTAAGGGCATCGGACAGGAAAGTAACATACAAGTTTAGAACAGTACTTGGGTAGGAACCGGTCGAGGGTTTGGCAAAAACTATGGAAGAATGGTTCACTCTGTACAGAGAAATAAAAAGAATGCAATACTTCACCTTACCACACAAAAAGAACTTTTCATTCTTTTAAGAAAACGCTTAGTCTCACAGCGTTTTAGTATCAGGCCAACATACCCATGGCGAGACTCCTTAAAGAATAATGAAACAACAGGTAACGAAAACCGAGGAGTTAAAACACATACGAGGAAAACTATACAGGTGTAGAGCACTCCCAAATACAGAACCACGGTTTACAACTACCTCCAGGAGCGGGTTACCCCTATATATTATAAGAGTAACGAAAAGGGGCGCATAACAAAACATTATAGCAAGAGTTACAGAGCGTATGATGTTCTCCCTGCTATGATTTTTCCGAAGTGTTGCCCTACCCTTTAGAATTCCATAGTATTAAAAGAAGAATTTACCAAAAAGGGTGGTTGCGATGTCTGCTTCATTGGGTAGTGGCCTCTGTTTCGTTTGCTTCCCCTGCGAAGTAATAACACGCCGATCCATCTCAAGGGATTCACAATGAAAAGGAAAACTCACTCAACCCTAAGAGTAGTTCGTTAATGGCAAGTAAATTTCGAGGGTAACACAGTGGTTTGGCCATGTGATGGGGCAGAACTTGACACGATTTGATTGGAGGGAAGGACACGCGACACCATCAAAATTCGCACATACCCAGGCCCCATTAATGGTAGTTGCAGAAGAGATTTAACTCGCTCTGACAGAAAAACCTTTCTTCCACCCACGAAAAATCGTGAAGTTAATGTTGATCCTCAGTGACTCGACTAGTTGAAGTGCGTTCACTCCCAACTGTAACTTGGCAGTTAGCCTATCATTCGGATGAAACTCCGTTGAGACAATCGCACAGTTAAAGTTCCAAATCAAACGAGACTTGGCATTAATTTTTGTCTGCCAAGAGCCTTTTTACAAGCCCTATTTGGTTCAGTTAAGGGATACGGTCCCATCCCTGAGCCTTCTTAAACGACACATAACTTTTATGTCAAATACAATAGTTAGATTTTCGCTCAACATAGGGGACTTGGGATAAGGATAGAAAATATTATAAGTCCTCGGCCAAACTATTATGTGTATATAACTATATATGTAAATAAGTAGATTCGAAACCAAGGAAACTTCTGAAAGTTTGGTAAACCATCTATGTAACTTTCCTATTCGAGTAAGTTGACTGGTGTAGAGTGGCACCTTGTGATAGACTGAATATAAGATACTTCACCAAGTTTTATAGGAAGAAAGACTATCTCGCCTTAGCAATGATTATATATGAAATTAGATATTAATGGTACCAAAAAAAAGAATATTTTTTTTTATGGTAAATTCGAGGTACATTACAGTTGTGTTCCTTCCTTAACTTGCATGGAGAATTTACCAGACAACACGAAAAATCCCTCTGCATGGTCGATCGAGACTGTGTGTCCTCACCTGAAGTCTTTGCGCATTGGAAGGTCATCTGATAGATTTATTGTTGTTGTTCCTCTCTGGCGTTCTCTTGATGAATCTCTCTGAGTTTTCACCCAACTCCGCCTCGCGTGCTATCACCCTGGCTTGCCTCCACAACAACGATGATTTTGTAATCTTCCTGTCAAGATTTTAAGTTTAAATAAACTTGATATAAATTAATTTAACAAACATGATATATTTACTCAGGCCTTGTTATAAAAGACAACGTTCATATTTATTAAAAGTGGCTTAATTAAATTAAATCTAATTAATCGTACAAGTTATGCACATAAAATAAATCGTATATATATTGAACTAGGGATTGATTTAGAACCTGGAAGACAATTTTTAGTATTGTAGAAGGAGAAATTAATGAAGTAAAGTTCCTCTTAAGAACAATCGACTCTTAAGGAGACATGTGCATGTTCAACTTCTTTTATGTGTCAAGGATACAACCAATTTTTCTAGTGGCTTGACAATACCAGTGACAACTCATCCTCATCACGATCCATGCCGTGCCTATCAAGGGAATGATATCCTCAACGTTGCCAACAATTTGGTCATCCCGTCTTTGGAAGTGTTTCATTTAGATTGTAGACTGAAGGTGAAGGACAAGAGTTAGTCAATGTAGGTTAACATCTACGATCATTGGAAGAACAAAGTCTCAACTCTCCATTAAAAATAAGTAGACAAGCTCAAAAAAATAGATGGATTATGCAACAGCTACCAAGTGGCAAGGTTCATTTAAATTCCTTTTGTCGACCATTCACCATTTGTTGACTGCTAGATGCAATTATATTTTTCTCCATAACTAGATCTTGTATCCTGAGACGGAGAGTGTGATTCCTTAATTGCTTTAACTATTTGGGTACACCTGTCAGATCCTCGAGCGATCTCTTGTGGAATCCTTCCCATGGAGATAACATCTTTTACCCTGTGTCTCTTAAGAATAACAATGCTTAAAAGGGGGAAGGCTTATGATTTACTAACTTGGGGAAACTTGTTAGTTCAGTTATTGTGCCTTGTATAAGAACAGTTTGATTCTTCTAACTTATGATAGGAATCGTCCCTTTTTAAAGATCCCTAGAAGGGCCAAAACCTTCTTTAATTGTTCTCGATTGATTGGGGATCTTCCTCACAATGTTGATGGGCGTATCTGCCACGCGTTATGGTAGGATGAACGCTTGATTTTAAGGTTGAAAATTAAGTTGGTAACTAGTATTGATGGCTCTTCAGTTTGGAATTCTTTCCCGGTAGGCATCCAAATAAAACTCTACTCTATGGTTGTGGTTAAAAATAAGTAGGTTTTCCTCCTCTCAGCTAGGTTTTTCCACAACTCTACTTCTAGTTTATGATATCCTCCCGATGGGGATTTTTCCCTACTTTAGTTAATATTGTGTATTTCTCCTTGCTCTTGTGAGATAGTAAGTACAAAGGGTCCTTATTGCAAAAAGACAACCTTCTTCTTAGCGAGAGCTTAGCCTGTCCTTGTCTCAACTCGCTAGAGGTAACTTCTTCTCCAACTTCCCTTTCCTTTAGAACCTTATTTGAGATAATTAACCTCGCGGCCAATAGATTTATGTAAACCATTTAAGGGTAATTCATTAATTTATATTTGTTAGCCAGGCATCATGAAAGAATTGCGTATTTATGTTTAATTCAGTATTTAGATCACACTCGCTCTTGAAATTATGTTGTTTTAGTAATCGTGCACCTTGAAGTTAATAGATGGTTCTTTTTGCGCTATGAATTGAATTGGTGATGACCTTGCACCTCGAATGAAGGTGATGTATGAATGGTGGTGTGTTTAATTTTCATTGTGCCTTGGATGTATGGTGGTCTATGAAGTGTTATGTGAATGATTATTCATGCGCGATGTTTATATTGATGTTTTAATTTCCTAACGCAACATTAAAAGAAAAAAAAATTGACATGTACGTTGCTTGTTGTTGTAATGGTGAGGTTGTTACAGTGTCACATTCAAAAAACATTGGGTCTAGTTAGATGGTTGTGTAGGGAAATTCAATTCGGAAATATCATTTGACTGGTTGTGTCGACTTCATCATAACATCAAAATTAGACATACATGGAGCTTTTTTGAAAGTGATCATAGAAAAGGAGAACATGATGGAGCTAGAGATTGTATTAAAGGGTCCATTAGGAGATACCAAATGCGGTTTGATGCTAATATGATGCAAGATGAAAAAAATGTTGTTGATTGGTGTACACAAAATTTGTTTCATGGGCCTGATGATAGGAGTGATAAGTTTGTTTCTAGATTATTTTGGCATATAACTGATGTTGATTGTGAGCATGCTTATTCATGTAAAATTGTACCAAGTATAAGGTCTTTGCATTCTATTAGAAGCACATATCACACTGATTGGGTTTTACATGTTAGGAATCATTCTTGATATTGTGCATATTCCATAGGGAATGAATTCCAAGAGAAATGTTTAAATGTAGAACAATGGTTTGTTAAAGAATGGAGACAAACTTTCATAGAACCTTTAGATCGTGTTGGTCCAACTCAGGTGCTCCTTCCAACATAAGATAAAGATGAGGGCCCCCAATTGTCTCTGGACTATGATATTATTTATGGATTAGTACAAGAAGGTACACATGCATGTATATATATTTTTAAATAGTTAAGTATATGGAATTGATGGGTATATTTAAATTTTATATTGTGACTAGATATCAATTGAATTTAACATGTTTTTTTTTAAGTTTCAAATATTTATAAATTGTCATACAGGTCATGTTTTTGTTGTTATAGCACCTCCTGACAATGTTGAAAACCTTGACTATTATTTGTTGCAATCTACTACTATTAAATGCAAATTGTTGGATAGTCAAATTGGTAGTGATGGCCAAAATTTTGAGAGAGTCTTTGTTATTCTCAAGGGGAAGTACTTTAAACAAGTGGACAACAAAAGGACTGGATATATATTTGAAGAATATGAGCCACATAATGTGGTTATGCAATACAACCATCATGTAATTGTTACTCATTTTCCATTATCGTTAATGAAACGACGTGGAAATCGACGTCAAAGATGGAAGTTGGGATTACATGATCATGGAAGGCTATTGGAGTTCCTTTCATGCAGAGCCGATCCTACTATGCAGAAAGTCTTATGTATGATCAATTTAAGTTGATATATTTAATATTTAAATAAAATAGAATTTAAGACTGATCTTAATTTTTAATGAAGTTGGTTTTGCACTTTCTTTTTGGTTAAATTCATAAAGTTTATGTAAATTATGAATTCTCATGTATTCTAAATATTGTTTTATTTCATAAACAATTTTTATTATTCAATCTTTTTAAACTGAATTTATCCATATCCCTATCAATATTATGGGCTTATTAAATAACATTAAATTTTAAGCATTTATTTCTTAGATTTTATGTGACGCTTATATTCAAATTGATTTGTTAGAATATTTTAATTGTGTAAAAATTTAGTTAATATAGTGTACACTATAATTACAAAATTCTTAATAAGATTGAGTTTATATATATAATAATCTATTTTTAAGGTCAAATTCAAGCTAGGTTTAATTTGATTAATAAAGTATATGAAGGTTTTGATTTGACTGTTAAAGTTTAAGGATATATACATACCCTACCCCCTTTAGATCTCAACCTATAACCTATTAGTAGGAAAAACATGTTCCTAACCAATAGGTCCACTTGAACTATATATAAAAACATGTTCTTGACCAGTAGACCCACTCAACATATGTGTGTGTAAAATCTTTTCAACCTCCCTCCTTTCAGGGACTGTCTCTCTGGCTTGGGGAAACCCTAGCCACTGATGCTCGTTATTGTTCCCCTTTCTCGGCGCGACTCTTCTCTTCCACCAGATGCAAACTCAACCGACTTCCTTGGCTCCTCGCGTGGTGGCTCTCCAATATCTCCTTTGCGGTGGGCTGGGGATGCTATTGTTCAAGAAGATCCACATTTATCTTCTGTGCTCCCCGAGATGCTTGAAGTGCGGCTGGTGGATGGGTTCATTTTTTTCTCCGTGCGGGCTGGAGTATTCGAAGATCGTAACTTCTGATTGCCTGGTCGTTTCATTGCTATTTCTCCGTGAGTGGATCCGTTTTGTTGGCATCGAGCTGTTGTCTTTCTCTTGGTACATATGTGTGCATGTTCGTCTTGGGTGCCTAGATTCAACACAGTTTAGAGGTTTTGGGACAGGCTTGGTCTTCTACCTATCAGATCTTATTCTTTCTGAGCGACCGTTTTCCTCATTCTGCGTGGATTCGTTGGCTCTCTCCTCGGTGGGTGGCCTCTTTCTTGGGTCTTGTTTTCTTCACGAGGTGACTCCATTCCCCTGTGGATCCAGTTAGTTGAGGGTTTGATATATGCTCAAATCAGAGTTCTTTTGGACTGGGTGCCCATGAATTTCTCTTTCTTTTTCAGTATGAGGGTGTAGCCAGAGCCTTCAGGTCCAGTCTTGGGCGTGCAGTGTTTCTCCTTGGTTTCTCTCTGTCGGGATGCTTTTTGGAAGGGTCTTTGTTGGTGTCGTGGTCATCTGGTTCTCTTTGAGGGTTCCATACCTCTCTCACCTCGTCATCTTTGGGCTTTTTTTATGGTGTTCTCTCTCTGGGGTTTCTTTTGCAACGAGGTTTCATGAGGCCTCTTGGAAGTTTTCTTTCTCCTTTTGGGTTTATTTCCCAGCTCCAAATTTTGTTCTTTTGTGATTTTTAACCGTTTACTTTTGCCCATTTATGACTACTTTATACTTTTCACAGTTTCCCCCAATTCTTTGAGAATGTTCTTAAAGCATCTACAAAATGTAATTTGGTTCTCTACGGATGAATAAAATTACACATTTTTTCTAAAGATATATAGATATACATATAGATATAGATATAGATATAAGAGAGACAATTAAGATAGAAAATTCAAATTCATTTAAAATTAATTAAATAAAAGATTAAAATTCACTTTTCCCCAAATGAAAATCTAAATTTAATTGAATAAAAACTAAAATTATTATCCATTTAATATACATTGAAAGTTAAAATCTTTATGTATGCAAATTTTTCTCTAAAAATATATACAATCCAAATAATAATGTGTACACATGTAAAAGCAATATTCTCAAAGAAGAAACACTAAAATTCACTAGATTCACTGCTATCATCTTCAATATAATGAGTACTATCATCTCTAGGTTGAGTATTACCATCAACTGGGTATAAAACTCATATAATAAAAATTGAACCCTGAAAAATAAAATAAACATTGAATTAACAATTAGCATATACACATACATTTAGGGATATATATTATTGAAAAAGTAAAAAAAAAAAATTCTCACATGTTTTGATTATCATTTATGTGTTGATTACAATTAGGATTAGAGTCAAATGAATTTGAAATATGAGAAAATTTGAAAACCTATAAATATGATTTATAGTATAATTATTGATTAATAAAATTTTCTAAATATAATTTAAAAAATAAAATAATACAAAAAATAATTTTAAATAAATTAATTTTTATATTAAATTTTTTGAACACCCTCATCATCATGGTCATTGTGTTTAGATGATGATGTTACACAATTCTGTAGATCTCCATATAGCATAGATACCATCTTTGATGGTTGGTTTATGAGCATATATATAATTTTATTGATTAATAAAAATTTTTAAATATAATTTAAAAAATAAAATAATAAAAAAAAAAATTTAAATAAATTAATTTTTATATTAAATTTTTTTGAACACCCTCATCATGGCCATTGTGTTTAGATGATGATGTTACACAATTCGGTAGATCTCCATATAGCGTAGATACCATCTTTGATAGTTGGTTTATGAGCATATATATATATATAAATTTATAAAAAATATTAAATCTATATATATATATATATATATATATATATATATATTTAATAATTTTTAAACATAAATAAATGATTATTTATTAAAAAGTTAAATGTATAATTTAAATTTAAATCAAATATATTTAGCAATTTTAATGTAAATCTTCCACTAATGTATTCCATTGTTCCAAATCTCTAGTCTCAACATCTCTCGTAAGAGGCAAGGGAATGGGTGGATGGAGAATTTGATCATCACTCACAACTAATGCATTATCTTCCATCTCCATAGTATCACATTGAACCATATCTCTATGTATAGGCTCATATGGAACATCGTGTTGGGGTATATGATCAACCCAAATGCCATGCTCAAAATGATCTTGATAATTATATGTAGGTTGTAGTTCACTCACCTAAGATTGTGTTTGTTGGAAGGACATATGTAAACCTCTACAAATGGATATATAAGTTGTACGAAGACTCTAAAACATGTCCTTGGTGGATTCAAATAAAGTATCTCTAGTGCCTCTCAAACTCACTAAGTGTTGAAAAGAAATAGGAAAATCATTAGGAATTGTTTCTAGATATTGTGATGGACCACAAGGATGTATCGATGAAGACGGATAATCATATATATCTTGTAATAATGGTGGGTGAGGAGGACCAGAAGACAATGGTGGATGAATCTTCTCAAAAGAATATTTTGGACCAGGTTATCTAAAAAAATCTTATTGGTTACTATTAGGAATAATGGGATGATTTGTAATAAAATCATTTAGTTTATGTATGGTAACTAGAATGTTCTAAGAAACTCCCTCCGAAATGGATCTAATCATTGTGTTTGCCTCAACATGTGCAACATGAGCATACGTAGGTGGAGTATCAGCACATAATTATCTGGGGTTTGCAAGTGCACCAGGTCTATGACGAAACTCTGGGTGATCTATTAAGCGACCTAAACCCTGACCACCATGGGATGGGGTGCTAGTATAGTCCATTGAAACTCCAAAATGAAATTCCGTATGCAACATTAAAGCAAGATACATTGGAATCTCATCATTTTTTGGAAGACGACCATGGGCACAAATAAACCTAGGGTAAATAGCAACAGTAATTTGGGGATGTACACACCTAGTAACTCTATATCCTCTAATCCTAGCTTTAAAAACATAATAAGGGAAATCCTCCCACACATTCTCTCGTCCAAACTCTCGAGGAGGCTCCTGCAACTCCCAAAATTGTGTATCACCACATATGCTCTCTCTCATGGCCTTAGTGATGAGTTTGAACATCCTAGGATGATCTCGATCAAAACTTTTTATGTATTGTAGAAGTGATTGCAAACTATTATGCATATGGATTATGTTTTCATAATTGTCTTCAGTAGGGAGTGTGTTTCTAAGTGTTTGAGACAATGTAGTTAATTGGTGTTGAAGGTATACCCAATGTTGAATGGGGTTATAATTCTCCATTTGCAATTTTAAATATGTAAAACAAAAAATAAAAATAAAAATAAAATGTAAAAAAATTTATTTATATTAAAATAATAATTTAATAAATAAATCAATATTGATTGATTTGTTTTTTTTCCAATATTATTTTTTTATTTAAAACATAAAAAAAATATGCTCTTAAATGAATTTATCAAAACCATTCAACCTTTAATACATGTGGATTTCATAACAATTTAAGAAATATATTCAAACTTCAATTTAATATAGAAAAAAAAATTAAATATCTAATTTTGAATTTCATAGATTAGATTTTTATAACAGCATTACAATTAATCAATTTATTTTTATTTTTAACATGGATATTAATTAATAAAATTTTAAAAATTACAAATTGTTTTAGATACATTAATTTATATTAACAAATGTTTTCTTAAAAAATATAAATCTTTTAATAAATAATTTTATAAGCTATATATAATACTAAAAATTAATTGTTTATTCAACTTATACGTTATATATCTTACTACACATTACTTATTTATTAAAAAAAAATATTCATATATTTAAAATAACAATTTATTATGAAAAAAATTGAAAAAATCATATTTATAAATTTAAGATACTATTTAGTAATATTAGACATTAAACTATTTTTATTTGAGAAACATTATATAATTTAAAATTATAAATACAAATTTATCATTAAAAATGAAACATAAATTTCAACATTTAATAAACTTAACATATATTTTTGTTCTTTAAAAATGTCAGTGTCAATGATCTTAAATTTTTTTTCAATCATTGTTAATTTTTTTATTAAGTAATCATAAAAAATAATCTTAAATTTTACTTCAATCATTGTTAATTTTTTAATAAGTAACCATAAAAAATAAAGATTTGAGAATGAATAAAATAAAAAAAATTGAAACAAATTTATATTTTTATATTGCTTGTTAATGTAACAATTATATTGTTTTTGATTTGTTAAAATTATTTGTATAATAATAATAAACATTTATTAAATTAAAAATCTATCATTTCCTTTAAAAAATTTATATTATATTTAATTAATTAAATTTACATTTAAATAATAATAAATAAATAATTTTTATTATAACTAAAATAAATATTGTAATATATTATTTAATGTTTTATTGTATTTAAAATATTAATATTTTATATTAATACAGTTTGAGTGGGCTTAATGGTTAAGAACATGTGTTTGCTCTTAAAAGGTTACAGGTTCAAATCCAGAAGGGGTAGGGTATGTATACCTTCGTAAACTTTACCAATAGACTTTACCAATTTGGTGTGCTGGAAAACCCATGCAATGATTAATGATCTGGCTACATCTCTATGGTCAGAAGTCACTCAGTACTTTTTGGGTTTGGTAGTGTTATACCTCTGGTAAATAGAAACCGCTATGGATGGACTGCCTTGATCTTGATTCGGTGACGTGCGTACAGCTTCTATAGACGATGCATGTTTGGCCTTAGCTTCCTCCGAGCCGAAATTTAGGAGGCCATACATTTAACATGGATCAGATCGCTTGTCAAGTTGCCCTTTACTGCGCAGTCATGAATCGAGGGGTTCAAAGGCAGAGTGAGTAATGGAGTACTTTACTAGTGATAATTAAACAACATTAAATAGATTGAAAGGTTAATATTTTTATATTACAAAATATAAAAAAATTATAGAATAAAAATTCAAAAAACACATTTATACTTTTCAAAATAACTTATTTAACGAGTATTGATGAAAAGGTTTTGTAACAACGGGGAGTTTGGCCGCACTTCTAATTGAATTGAACGTTGAAATACCATGATTTGATACATCATCTTTGCCCTAAATCTTCACTCAAATCACCATTCAAGAGAAATACAGAAAATTTACTTAAAATAAAAAGTTATTAGAAGTATATTAAATTTTTTATTAACTACCAGCACCTTTAACTCAGCTGAACGCTTATTGAGCCAGAATGACAAGGTCGAGTCTGACCGTATGACGCTCATCAGATTTGTTGAAAACCTCGTGAAAGGTGAGAAGGATGAGTTTGGCTGCACCTTAATTGTGGCAGATCGGTTTTGCTACTAAATCTCCAATGGCCATATCAGTAGAAAAGAATTATGAAATGCTCCCTATATCAAAGAATTATGGAATAAGAAGGATAAATTGTATAGATTTATATTTAAAAAAATTGATCAATCCTTTCCAGCATAGCATACTTACTCCTTTTAATAGAAATTTTAGATATTTAATTTAAATTTATATACTATATTTAACAAATATATCATACACACTACAAAGATGCATATTTGGAAAAAAATCTTCAATACTTTCCCAGCATATAATATGGGTTCAGTGTAGCTTTTACCATATTTTATCATTAGTAAACACATATTACAAATTTAGTATATAGCTTTTACCATATTTAAGCATATAATGTGGGTTCATTGTAGCTTTTACCATATTTTATCATTAGTAAACACATGTTACAAATTTACTATTTAACTTTTGCCATATTTAAGCATTTGTTATAGATTTAGTATTAGCTTTAGTATCGATTACATGTACTTTCCAGTGCGGTTTGACTGGAAAAATAATTAATTCCATTCAATTACTTTATAGAAGTGTAGAAATTCATGAATTTAAATATTTTAAGCAACATGATTTTATGAATATTTCTATATAACATGCTTCAGTAAATTTAGATATGACTTAGCAAATTTAGATATTTTTGATTGATGAGTTTATATAACTATAGTTTTTTATTTAAGTGATGTGTTGCAGAAGCCTTCCATAAAATTAGAATTATTAAAGGCTAAACCGTCACTCATCATGTATTACTGATATAAGATACGAACTCTAGTCAGGCCTGGAATGTCAGGCCTGGAATTTCACCTCACAGGACGTATTTTTTATTTGAACCCTTATACAGGTGGATAATTGACAGAGATCAAAATACTCATGTCAAAATAATTTGAGGTACTTACACGATAGAGGCTTATATATACGGCTTAGGGTAATAACTATAAATTATGGTTTCAGTTTTCAAGAAACTAGGTAGGGGCATAACAGTGAGGTTGATGACACCTGGATAATGTTAGTTGAGGGAGTAAATGGACACCCAAATTACAAAATTCCAATGTTCCAAGCTAGGTTTTCTTCATCTCAGCATCCAACTTTGTCCTATGAATATGATTTCCAAGTCTTCCACTGATCATGGCTGATCATGGCTGAAGCTTTAAGATTGGATCTGCTCAGCATAAAATTTATGACAGTCATGAAAATAATTTAACTGTCATCAATTTTACTCGCCTGACTCTACTAGGTAAATTTGAAATTAGGCCTGACTCTAGATGGAAATGAGAGTCATTGTCTTTGCGTATGTACTTTGTGTGTGATTATGGATCGCTATCTAAATAAATGTGCGCATGCATCCTTCCCGACTTTGTGTCAATAAATAGATCTCTATGGCCTGAATGAAGTTCGACAAAATACTGCTATGAACATCACTTTACTAAAATTTCGATGTGAAAGTATAAGGGCTCTTCGAATCTCAGAAAATTTAAATAAGAGGTTAAACAACAAATTAATTTTTTTTTTTATTCTAAAATGAAGATTCCACTCGAAAAGTTTTGTCCTCCCTTTCAAAATTTCATCCTGGTTTATTCAGTATTGTTTTGTCTTTTGCGCCCCACCTGGACAAACCCCAAGCCCGCGTTTGTTGTATTCCCTCGTTTTTCTCCTCCCACTCAATTACCCACCCAATGCAGATGCATTATCAGCATGCAAAGCATTTTAAGGCCCTTCATATGCCAATTTTTAACACCTACAAGGAAAATTTGCAAATTTTGAAGACCCTTCGAAAACTTTTTTCATATTTGGAACACCCATAACGGCGTATTAGTAATTTGGTTTTCATATTTGGAACATCCATAACGGCGTATTAGTAATTTGGCCTGAATGTCTTCGGAAAATTAAATAGTTTCGTTGAAAGTTTCCCGCCCTCCTTGGATTATTCTTTGAGCTTCTACAACGAGGACCTTCAGAGTGCCATTGTTTATTGCAATCAATCGAATTGTGAAATTGCTAACTAGAAACATTGGACTTGAAGTTTTGACTATCATCCACCTGCATTCAACTTTGTTCAGCACATACAAAGTGAAAGAAAGTTCGATTCAGACTGAAAGAGAGTTGAATTTTTGTCTGTCATCCACATGGATTGTACGATGTAATTTATATTCGCTAGAACTTGTAGTGTATGCATTATATATTAAATTCATATAGATAGAATGTTCGATCGAATTCATGTTCTCTCGAACTTGTGCTACATACAATATATATTCAATATATGTTCTCCAGAATTTGTGGGGTATAGATTCACACGAACATCTTTATTCATGCAAACATATTTCTTCTTGAATTCCCAACCCTACGTGTAACTTGTTGTTTTCTAGTTCGGTAAATTGATTAATAGGTTCGTTTGAAAATTTTATTTTGTTTCTTTTATTTCAATGCTCTTTTCTTTTTGCTCCATAGTGAGACACATTAGCATGCTTTTACCCTTACATAATTTAATTGTTTTACCAACTCGAGTTCTTTAGAGCTACACTTTGATATCTTCCTATATTCTCCACTAACTTTTCTAACAATTTATCTAAAATATTCAGAAATTTATCAAAGAAAATATCATGTATATTTGTGTATACATACTTTAGCAACCAATGTTTATTGTTGATTCGAGGGTTTCTATTCTCTCCTTGGGAAAATTTTCGCTCCTTCCTTTGTAGCCATTTGTCGATCTCTTTCTTAGTCGGCCTCCAAAACATTTCCTCAATTACAGATTCTAGGTCCTAGCAAAGAACCATTTGTTGGTGCGTAGTTATAAGACCCTATGTTCAAATTATTCATCCAAAAAAACCCTTTAGATATTGTCCCTTTTGGCATCACCTGCATGCAAGTGAAGTCTCACCCAAGGCATCTATGGGGTTGCAAGAACCAAGTTTCTACAAAAATAAGGGTATGTGATGACATCAACATAATCATTAATACTTATTCACCCTATGCACATTATCCTTATTTAACATCATTTTATCATTCAATAACCCCTATGCATGACTTGCATTAATTAACAATTCATTATTTTTACTATTACAGTGGTGCAACATTAACCCAACTAAGATCCATTCAATACCCTAACCATGGTGTGAATAAACAATATAACATAGATCACGACGTAACCAACCCACTAAATCATTCATTATTTTTCCACATCAATCATATGTTAACATATATATACTAATCATGCATACACATAACATCCATGGATAATCACATCAACAAACACATTAGACACAAGATTTTAACTTAGTTCATCCAATCCTTGGGTTATGTCCACAACGAATGGATCCTATATTAGTATTTTTTCAATAATCACCTTAGGCTTGTACATTGTGCTTACAAAAGATACAACATAGTGTAATTATCCAAACTTGTCGAGCCGCTCTGCAATGTGAGCCTATCTCTGCAATTTCTCAGCTTCATCAATCATCAACAACCTAATCTAGTCCTCTCAGCTAAGCCAACATCATCTTCCCTGACCCTTTACATATTTATACATATAAATATTGATAAAAACCCTAATAACAACTTATCCCAAAAACCATAATGGGTCATATCTGTCTTTGCTACTTTTGCAGTTGCATTCCATTCTTTTGCATTGAACTGCTTATTTTCATACTTTTGCGTTGAGCTACTATTTTTCTACTTTTATGCTGCAAAATGCACCCTTGTCGTGTTCTCTGGTCGTACCTTTTACTCTTTCCTGTCCTATAGCACAACTCCCAAAACTTAATTATTTTCATCCAAGATACTTGTCCAACACCAACAATTTATGGAACACCAACAATTTATGATCACACTACTAGAAAAAAAAAAATACACCTAAAAACATTGGTGATATACCCTTTCATATTTCAATATCCATTCGTTTAAGGTTTATTGTCACGTATTCATATTTGTACAAATCCACAATACGAAATTTAATACCCATCAAAACTTGTCTAACTAGAAGTCAAGACCAAGATGCTTCTAATTGATGGGTTGATTATAATGTTTCGACATTAAATATCCATTTTAGTATTAGGTACTCGAGGATATCATATTTTATTTGGATTATCGGTTGGCATATCAACATGGTTATAAATATGAATTATTAATTCTAATATCTAAACCAATGTACCCATATGGAGAGTATAATGATAACATATATTCTTAAAACATATTTAATTCAATCTCTCAACATGCCTATGACGTGGAGAATATATATTAATGCATATCTATAAATCACAATTTTATTTTTTATTTTTTATTTATTTTTATTAAATTTTTTTTATAATAGTCACCTTCAAGGGTTTATTAGTTAATCAACCTTTTCAGAGAATCAAAAGTTTAAAATTTTTTATTATCAAAATTTTAAATATCAATTTTTGTTTTCCAAATTATTTTAATATTTTTAAAATTATAACCATTTTTACAAAAAAATTCTAGAAACTAATCAGTTAAGTCAATTTGACCACAAATTTATTACTATAATCCTTACATGTTAGAGACTAATAAATGATATCCACATTACAAATCCAAAATTTATTAACCTTTTATATAATTTTATAAAATTTACATGATTCTCATCTTTATATAATTTTGTAAAGCATATACAATCTTCATATTTCTACAAATATCAAATGAGATATTTTACATTATCCTCATATTTATATAAATATCAAATGAGTGATTTAAAATTTAAAATTTGGGAGAGTAGTCATACCTTCACATAAATACTAACAGATATAAATACATTAATCTTGGTAAAATAAACAATATTATCCATATAATCCATTTAGTTGAGATAATAACTTAACCACATACATAAATATGATCTAGATATAACAAACTCCTAACCACACATTTAGAATCTAGCTTTTACCATATTTAAACAAGTGTTATAGATTTAGTATTAGCTTTAGTTTCGATTACATGTACTTTCCAGTGCTGTTTGACTCGGGAAATAATTAATTCCATTCAGGTACATTATAAAAGTGTAGAAATTCATGAATTTAAATATTTTAAACAACATGATTTTATGAATATTTCTAAATAATATGACTAAGTAAATTAAATATGACTTAGCAAATTTAAATATTTTTTATTGGTGAGTTTATATAACTATTTTAGAAACAATGTTTTATTTAAGTGATGTGCTACTAAGGCCCTCCATTAAATTAGAATTATTAAAGGCTAAACCGATGCCCGTCAGAACACACATCATATTACTTATATAAGATACTAAGATACGAACTCTAGTCAGGCCTGGAATTTGACATCTAACAAGACGTATTTTTTTATTTGAAACCGTATTTGACACGTTGATAAGAAATTCACACGTCATTGTTGAGAGACATTAAAATATAAAAAAAGTCAAATTGACGTTTAACTGTGTAGATTTTCTATCAAAATCTGTTGTAAGTACTTACATGATAGAGGCTTATAAGCATATATGGCCTAGGTTAATAACTATAAATCATGGTTTCAGCTTTCAAGGAACTAGGTAGGGGTAGAGAATTGAGATTGATGACACCTGGACAATGTTAGTTGATGGAGTAAATGGACACCCAAATTACAAAATTCTAATGCTCGAGTCTCAGTGTTCTTCTCTTCAGCATCTAACTTTTCTCTGTGAGTGTGATTTCCAAGTCTTCCACTGGTCATGACTGGAGCTTTGTGATTGGATCTACTCAGCATAAAATTTATGACAGTGAAATTTACACAATATACAAATATTTTGACAATTATGAATTTGAGTAAAACGTGAAGTGACAGGGATGAAAATAATTTAACCGTCATCAATTTTTCTCTTGACAAGGTGGGTAAATTTGAAATTAGGCCTAACAACTCTATATGGAAATGAGAGTCGTTGTCTTTGTGTATGTACTTTCTGTGCGATTATGGATCGCTACCTAAATAAATGTACCTGTGCATCCTTTCCAGCTTTGTGTCAATAAATAGATCCCTATGGCCTACATGAAGTTCGAGAAAATACCGCTATGAACATCACTTTACTAAAATTTCAATGTCAAAGTATAAGGGCTCTTTGAATCTTAGAAAAATGAAATAAGAGGTTAAACAACAAATTTAAAGATTTTTTCATTCTAAAATGAAGACTCCACTCGAAAAGTTGTGTCCTCCCTTTCAAACTTCCGTCCTGGTTTATTCAGTGCTTTTTTATCTTTTTCGCCACAACTGCACAAACCCCAAGCCCGTGTTTGTTGTATTCCATCGTTTCTCTCCTCCCACTCAATTAACCACCCAATGCAGATGCATTATCACCCTGCAAAGCATTTTAAGGCCCTTCATATGCCAATTTTTAACAACTACAAGGAAAATTTGCAAATTTTGAAGAACCTTTGAGCAATGTTTTCATATTTGGAACACACATAACGACATATTAGCAATTTGGCCTGAATCTCTTCAGAAAATTAAACAGTTCCGTTGAAAGTTTCCCTCCCTGCGTGGATTATTCTTTAAGCTTCTACAACGAGGACCTTCACAGTGCCTTTGCTTATTGCAGTCAATACAATTGTGGAATTGCTAGCTAGAAGCATTGGAATTGATGTTTTTACTATCATCCACTTGCATTCATCTTGGTTCAGTTCATACAAAGTCAAAGAAAGTTCGATTCAGACTGAAAGAGATTTGAATGTTTGTCTGTCATCCACATGCATTGTACGATGGAATTCATATTCACTCAAACTTGTAGTGTATACATTATATATTCAATTCGTACACATGGAATGTTCGATCGAATTCATGTTCGCCCAAACTCGTGGTGTATACAATATATATTCGCCTGAATTTGTTGTATATACAGATTCACACGAACATATTTATTCGTGCGAACATACTTTCGTCTGAATTCCCAACCCTACATGTAACTTGTTGTTTTTTGGTTTTGTAAATTGATTAATAGGTTCGTTTGAAAATTTTCTTATGTTTCTTTTATTTTATTTCAACGTTTTTTTTCTTTTTTCCCCATAGTGAGACACAGTAGCATGCTTTTACCCTTACATAATTCAATTGTCTTACCAACTCAAGGATCCAGTTCCTCAGAGCTACACTTCGGTATCTTCAAATATTCTAGACTAAAATTTCTAACCTCTCAACTAAAATATTCAGAAATTCACTAAAGAAAATATCATGTATATCTGTGTACACATACCTTTGCAACCATTGTTTGTCGCAAATTCGAGTGTTTCTACTCTCTCCTTCGAAAAATTCTCGCTCCTTCCTTCCTAGCCATTCGTCGATCTCTTTCTTAGTCGGCCTCCAAAACATTCCCTCAAATGGAGATTCTGGGTCTAGCAAGAGAACCATTTGTTGGTGCGTAGTTATAAAACCCTAGGTTCAAGTTATTCATCCAAAAAAAACATTTAGATATTGTTCCTTTCGGCATCACCTGCATCCAAGTGAAGTCTCACTTGAGACATCTATTGAGGTTACAGGAACCGATTTTTTAGAAGGATGAGGGGATGTGATGCCATCAATATGATCATTAATACTTATTCAACCTATGCGCATTATCCTTATTTAACATCCTTTTATCAGTCAATAACCCCTATGCAGGACTTTCATTAACTAACAATTCATTATATTCACTATTACAATGGTGCAATATTAACCCATCTAAGATCCATTCAGTGCCCTAACCATGGTGTGAAGAAACAATATAACATAGATCGCGGCATAACCAACCCACTAAATCATTCATTATTTTTGCGCATCAATCATATGTTAACATATATATACTAATCATGCATAAACATAACATCCATGAACAATCACATCAACAAACACATTAGACACAAGATTTTAAAGTAATTCATCCAATCCTTGGGATATGTCCACAACAACTATATTCTATATTAGTACTTTTGCAATAATCACCTTAGGCTTGTACTTGCGCTTACAAAAGATACAACATATTGTAATTACCCAAACTTTCTTAGCCTCTGTGCAATGCAAGCCTATCTTTGCAATTTATCAGCTTCATCAATCATCAATAACCTAATCTCATCCTCTCAGTGAATCCAACATCATCTTCCCCAACCCTTTACATATTTATACATATAAATAGGGATAAAACCCTAATAACAACTTATCCCAAAAACCCTAATGGCGCATATATGTCTCTGCTACCTTTGCACCAATCTGCTACTTTCCCTTCTTTTGCATTGAACTACTTTTTTTCCCGCTTTTGCGTTAAACTACTATTTTCCTACTTTTGCGCTACAAAATGAACCCTTGTCGCATAGTCTGATCGTGTCTTTTAATTTTTCCTTTTCTATGGCACAACTCCCAAAACTTAGTTATGGATAATATATATTAATGCATATCTATAAATTACTTTAAAATTTCTTAAATTATTTTAATGCATATCTATAAATTACTTTAATGAATATCTATAAATTAAAATTTAAAATTTCTTATAATCAAAAGTTTAAATATCAAATTTTTTTCTAAATTATTTTAATACTTCAAAATTTTAAAACTATAACCATCCTTACAAAAAATTTACAAAACTTAATTACTTCAAATCAATTTAACCACAAATTTATTACTATAATCCTTACATGTTAAAAACTAATAAATGATATCCACATTACAAATCCAAATGTTATTAACCTTTTATATAATTTTATAAAATTTACATGATTCTCATCTTTATATAATTTTGTAAAGCTTACACAATCTTCATATTTATACAAATATCAAATATGAGATTTTACATGATTCTCAGATTTATATAAATATCAAATGAGAGATCTAAATTTTAGAAATTGAGAGAGTAGTCATACCTTCACACAAACACTAGACTCATATAAATACAATAATCTTGGTAAAATAGACAATCTTATCCATACATTCTATTTAGTTGAGATAATAGCTCAACCACACACATAAATATGATGTAGATCTAACAAACTCCTAACCACACAACTCACATAAAGATTACAATAACTAATAGAGTCTATGAGGATTAATATTAAATATTAATCACAATAGAAGTAGGAGTTAATATTTCCAACACCCTTAATGAAAGCTTGTCTTACTCTTTTGTCTCGTTGAATCTTCATCAACATATTTATCCACTTGTGAATTTTGGTAGACTAAGCACCATCATAAAACCATTATTTTGAGCTAACACTTGATTCATTGAAAATAATATTGTTTCAGACCATCAATTTTGTATTTGTAATGACTTATTGTTAATCATTCCAATGACATACTTTCATCATCGAAATACATAACTCCCTGTAAATTATCTAAGAAATGTCTCTAGATATTAAATGTGGAAATATCTCTAAATATTAAATGTATCCAGATGTCAATCTTACAACATGACCTATTTCACTTATCATCAAACACTATAGACACAACCTAATGATAATATTATTAGGACACGCCATTTATCAAAAAAAACTATAATGCTTGAGTTATGTTTCTCTTTTCTAAATACTATAGAAATAACCAAAAGTCTTCAAAGCTTTCATAATTTCTCGTGTGGCTTTGAACATACATATTATGATATTTGCAATAATATAAATGTACTCTTGAAAAAAAAATTGCATCCATTTACCCAATAAATAAAAAATGTGTTTTAATATAAAACAATCCCATGTATTTATGAAAGATCCAAAGTTAACTAGCAATGTGGCCATCTTCCTTTCCTTATGTGCTAGGGTGAACGTTCTACAACATCGAAGGTGGCATTCTCTCCAACATGAAACAAGGACCGCCACGTTTACACCAAATCACAGTGTTCTTTCCACAGGTAGTGATGATGGCTCCCCTCTCTTCGACAACAATTTCCTTCACGGGATCATAGAACGTACGGATAACAAGCCACAGTCTTTTCTTTTTTCTTTCGATGAACGGAGGCCGCAGTCTCTTCTCTCGCTGGACGGCGGAGGCTCACACTTGCAACTATATTTTTCTGACGGCAAGCAAAAAAAATTCAACCAACACAACACACATAAATTTTCACATGAAAAGTACACTTCAATAATCACTCACAAAAACAAATCATGTACTCTCACATCTCTTTCATATTCACGGTCCTCCTTGACTGAGTTAAACTCACACCAACCTTTATACTAATTTAACTCACATCAACTCTTATACTAATTTAACTCACATCAACTCTTATACCAATTTATAAAGAAATTGGAAAAGTAGCCATATCTTCACACAAAAATTATTATACTTATTCAATTGATTAAATTGATGAAACATTACACATAAATATATCAATTTTTTATTAAATTGATGAAACATTACACATATAAATATATCAGTTTTTTCCTTAAGAGATTTCTCCAATACAGATCTTTTCAGTCGTTGTGTACTCCATACATCGAGTTTATATTCTCTACATCCCTGATACAGTAATATGTATCTTAATATCAATAAATTCACCTTAAATTTCACATTACACGAATAATTTACATCTCACTGTGAACACTAAATTTGGCTAGTTATTTTTGCCATAAATGTTGCACCCTTTACAAGATTATGTTAGCATGCACGCTAAACTTTCAGGGTTGGAATTTTTCCTCAGAAAACGGTTAAAGAAGAGAAGTTCTTCTGGCCGGTCATAGAAACTCTCCGAATTACAGTCATTGAAACTCTGCGAATTATAGTCTTGTGAAACAAAGCTATTCACTAAAAATAGATCAGCCTCTTCTGGTCTGTTAGAAGGGCGGAGTCTTTTATGATCGTTTTGTATGTTCCACCCAGGGACAAAATCGTCAGGTTGAAGATAATCTTCATTTTTAAGTATATCAGCAACATCACTGTTAATAAATTGGCTTAAATAATTATTCTCCACAGATGTCTCCGCATCTCGATAATGTTGTCCTAATACCACTGCTTCTTTTACAGATGAATGTACATGCTCTCCAAGTAAATACGCGCTGAAAATTGTCGAGTCAGAAAGGCTTAGACAGCTTTTAGTATGCCGAAAATCGCCAACCATCAAGGGTGAGCTTCAAGTCTCCCTATTCTCAACCTGCAAAACCCAAGATAAAACATTAATAAAGGGTATACACACATGGGCGAAAGACATTTAAAAAAAAATTACCAAAAAAAAAGAGTAACCACAATTTCTTGAAGAGAAAAACATGGTTCTGAAACCTTCGGATGGCTTATGGACTCATTGAGTGAGGGGAAATTGCAGCTAGCACTCTCATAACTCGCTGATTGCAACCCTCTCTTCGAAACTCCATCATCCACATTCGTGTCGTTTATAATTTCGGAAACTGTTTCTCTTGAATTAGTTTGATCCTCCTCTTACCCATATGATAATGGCGACGGCTCCTCTTCAGACTGTTCTTCCACAGATAAAAGCATGTTTTTATTACATGAAACAAGTGCACTGTCTTGTATTCCAATCCTCCGCCCGGGCCCCCTTTTTTTGAAAACTCGGCATAAAGCATAACCCTCCTGTGCATTTTCCATCAGATCAGATCTTCGAACCAAAATTACCTATACATCGAGAAATAGAGATACTACATCTATCATAAACTAGTCTCTGTTCACCAAAAGCTAAATTACGACAAATTGCATAGTAATTTGCGTGGCCCGAAATATCTGGTCAACAAATTCTCGCTCCCGAGTCACAATTTCTTTTAAGAAAGTGAAAGGGGATTTCTCGGTGCCATGATTAGCCTATGAGAGATCTTTTAGCATGTAAAGCATGAAAAACGGAAACATCGTTATCGAAATTGTAAACAAAGTTAATTTGCCTAAATCATAAGTATAAATCATAAGTAATGGTTATGTTATTTTTTTACTCATTATCACATGCTACAGTAATTGAATCTATAATGGCAAATTTAACTAATTTCTTATCATTCTTTTTGGAAACTAATTTTCAACCAAGTGGTCCATACCATACCAAAAAGAAATAGCTAATAGTTCACTAGAATTCGAGGTACCTGTAACGAAGCTGAGGCTTCACATTCTTTCTCGTCTAGACGATATTCATGCATAACCCAGTCTGTTCGGGAGCCATGAGGAGCCCGTCCTATGTGGAAAACAAGAGTTTTCTTCATTCCAATTGGACGCATATGAGAGTTAACTTTACGATCTTTTCCGGTAGCCTTCCAGTAACCAGCTTCCGTGGCTCTGTTTGTTCTTGAACCGTTTGGATACTTCCTGTCCCTTATGCAAAAAAAATACCACTCCAGATCACATCCAGGCAGAAAGGACTTCTCTTCATTCAAGAAATGCACGACGAATATTAAGCTAACAACTTTAGAGCGGGGAGAGGATGAGGGCTTTATTTAGAAAATTATTTAACATTATTTTGTGTTAAAGATAATGCTTACAGCTATTCTAATTGTGAATTTCTAAGTTTACTATTGTAAGTGTGAGTTTCTAGGTTTACTATTTTTAGCTAATCAGATCCATTTTCTTAGGATTTAGATTCTGTGATCTAGATGCTATATATGTAACCTCCATTTGTCTATGAAATATGAAATATGAATTAAATTGTATTGTGTGTTAATCATGTACAATGGGTGCTCTCCATTTCTCTAAGTTGTTATCATGAGAAATATATAACTAGCACAGCCGCTAAGTCGCGGCTGGTGAACGTCAAAAGCGGCGTTGTTAAACTTCCGACTGGATTGCTCGTGATTACAGCACAAAAATGCGGTCACTTTAATATTTTAATATTTTTTAATCAGGTAGACATGGCAATAAGTCAGTGAACACAGTAATTTTTAAACATGATTAGGTAAATGTAAAAAAGTAAACATATAAACAAATGTTTTTATAACAGCTCCAAAGTTAATGGATGAAATCAGAGCCATTCATTTATTGTGACGACTAAGAATATTCTAAGCATATTTAATCTCGTCCATAGAAAACGTATTAAGAACTAAAAACCTATTAAATGTGCCCATTGTCAATAGGTGTACGCCTTTCGGCGTAAAAATGAATGTACTGTAGGAAAGTAGATTAATAGTAGGTGAACGATTGCTGAGTTGCTGCTTGGAGGAGCCGTCCGTCTACCTCGCCAGGGATCTGTGTTCAAAGCATTGCGTGAAGGAGGTCGTATCTAGTCGCATCTGCGTGGAGGAGGTCACATCTGTTCGCTGGAATTCCACTGGAGAAACTGCATGTTTGGTTGGATCGTTGCATCTAATCACCAGAGGAGCCACGTCCACTATAAAAAGAAAATCGTTGCCTGTAATAAGGAAGTCGGCCCAGCTACATCGAAGATCTGCGTACCAGAAGGAGGCGCCATGAGGTTATGAAATCCATTGCTGTTGAGGAGAGGAAGATCAGATCTGTGGTTGTGCAACTAGATTTTGATTGCTAGCAGCCACTATCAAGAGAGCCAGCCCTTTAGCACCAAGCACGTAGCAAATCAGAGGCAACAACCACTTACAATGTTCTTCGCTGCGCGTGTGTGGGATCATTGTGGGATAGGTGTAAGTCGCATGATTGTTGGAGAGCCGTCGAGCTTAAAAGATTGTTGCCAGAGTATAGAAGACTGTAGGGTTTCTCTTGTTATAGAAGATCTCCGAGAATCACTCTTGTGCTTGTACTCATAGTGCTTTGGAAGAAAGAAAATCAGTGAAGATCTCCAAGCATTGTTGACTCCTATCTTCAAGTAAAGGTGTACAACGTATCCATCTCATAAGGTCTCATATCTTTTGATTCCCAGTGCAATGGGTGGACTTTATGTTAGGCAATTCTTAGAGTTGGTTTGATAGATTTGTTGTAGTGTTACATATAGTGTGATGTGAGTTGTGTATGTTACATTATTTTTGTTTGAAAAATTATATTGTCAAGAACTACTCAAAGAAAGGAGTGATATAATTTAGGTATGTAGTTATTGATGTTCTTTGGAGCTATAAAACGAAAGCATAACTGGTTCGAGGTGCATAACCTCTGGGTAGTTTAAAATCATCAATCCTATAGATATTTCAAAGATGGTCGGAAGCAGTTATATTTGCGCTGTATGAATTGGTAGCTCGAAAATGATGGAGAGAAAGAGTGTTGTCTATGAAGTTGAGAGATGGGTGTAACTGCTTATGAGGACCAGTGAAACATACATGACAAAATTTGTGTTGTAACCTTTTGTTATGTTTTGTAATTTGTCATTGTAATATTTGTAATGTAAGCATTAAGAGAGGATGTTAGAGATAATGCTTACAGCTGTTGTAACTCTGAGTTTCTAGGTTAACTATGAGTGTTGTAAGTGTGAGTTTCTAGGTTTACTATTTTTAGCTAATCAAATCCACTTTCTTAAAATCTAGATTGCTAAAAGTCTGCGATCTAGATGCTATATATGTAACCTCCATTTATCTATAAAATATGAATTGAATTATATTGTGTCTTAATCATGTGCAATGGATGCTCTCCATTTCTCTAAATTTGAAGCCTTTATAGAAATACCTAGCAATCCTAATCTCTTTATGGATATTCATCGACAAACGGGAATGTCTAAATATTCAGAATGCAATTCAGAATCAAGAACAAAGATAATATAACTTACCAGACAAGTCCCACGGCTCACACTTGTAGAGATCAACCTCGGGAATAATATCAAGCTCTATTGTCCAGCAATGAACTTTCCTTTTCAAATAATAAGCCTCTAGTTCTTCATTCGTGGGATGAAATCTAAACCCTGGAGGCAAAGATATCGGGGCCATTACAGCGGTATCTTAATCGAAATTCACTTTTTCACCCGACCAAAATGCGAAAAGAAACGAAACAAGGTAGAAGCTATGGATTTTTCAGCTTAATTTGGCCCGCCTTCTTTTGATTCTGAAAAACACTAACAGATCTCTAACGTTTTGACATATTAAACATTTAAAGAAACGCGACAAACACTTCCACTTCCTTGACCTTTTTCGCCCGCAAAGAAACAGAACAGAATCTGTACAAAAATCCCAAAAAGAAATTGAAATGATGTTCAAATCAAGCAAGAGACGAAATAAGTTACCAAAATCAGCTGAAGGCCCCGAAAAAATACGGGCTATGGAAGTCCAGTTAAGATTGGAAGAATTAATTCACACAACACAAAACGTTTTCCATTACTTAACAAACAAATGGAGATTACATATATAGCATGCAGATCACTGACTTAAGTGGACCTGATTAGCTAATAATAGTAAACCTAGAAAACTCACAGTTACAACAGTTATCTCTTACTAAAGTAAGATTTATTCTAACACCCTCCCTTAATGCTTACTTTACAAATTGCAATACAACACAAAACATTACAACACTAGAACTTTCATATGTCTGTCTGATCTGGTCTTCCTCGGCACTGAAACTCACTCTGCAATCACACGGCTTCTGCTCTTTCTTCGTCCTCTTCTTCGAGCTACCCACTGACACACTTAAAGTCAAAACACCTCTGACCATCTTTCTTGCACTTGTATACTGGACAATTTGACAACTTGGCTCATCGGGGCTTCCGTGATAAAAGTTGACAATTATTGATGCATTCTAT
>ML784736.1:1031188-1048848 GCA_009831015.1 Picea engelmannii
AGTGTACCAATTGCTCTGATACCAATTTGTAGTGTACCCTTCACTACCCAGGTTCACCCAACCTCTCGGTTTACCATTCATTACATGGATTTAAAAACAAATGCATTTAACCAGAATTAAACACACTTAACAACTCAGAGTAACATATATGGGTACTGCTATAATTAAATGTTTCATAGCATTCATCATTAATTCATTTACACAGCGGAAAACATGATACAGAACAACACAGTCATGCCAAATGTGTTAAATCATAATTCAGAATACTTATCTTGTATCAGCTAGAGAAATCACCAACCAAGTGCAGGCCTTCCACGAACCTCCCAGCCTTAGACCACACTGTTCATCGGCTCAACAGTAGGTCACCCCTGAGCTGGGACCGAGCTCCACCCCCTGGCAAGGAATCTAGACTCAGGCTGAGGTTACAGGGAAGACAACACATACACATTCAACATGAAGAAGCTCTCCCAGAAATCTCCACACTCACTGCACACAGACCCTCATTCCCCACATGTCTGTTCCACCCCAGGAGAGTGCACCTTCTCTGTCACCTAGACAGTCCTTCGGCTGCCAGTGTCCCTTACCTTGGGTTACAGGAACAGGCCAGACCGGAATTCTCCGGGCTCTATGGCAGATACAGGGATTTCTCTCAGGAGTTCTCTTCTCCCTCTGCGCACTCCCTCACCTGGAGGAGTCGCTCACAGGCCAACATGCCTCACGTAGTCCAGTGCTGTGCAATCACAACAATCCACAGGAACACAGACAAATGCTTCCCACAACGGCTCGACAATTACAGGATTATCTCACGGTGATGATTTCGGGGCGGGCTTCTCACACAGACTAGCTCAGCTCTCCCCGAACAACCAGGGATTCTTCCACTTGAGTTTAACACAGGGAATTTGGGTTCATGGAATGCGTTCTCGGGATTGGCTGGAACAGACACAGACTCTTCGCTCCAGACAGGTATTCCACAGTTTTTCTCAGGCAAACACAGCTCACGGTTTCAGAGATGAATCAGGATATCTAGCAGAGGTCGTACCGGTTCCACGCACAGAGGTTCGGTTCAGAATGGAGGTGAGAGCCCATTCTCGGCTCAGTTCAGGGTTTTTATTTGCATGCACCAGGGTTGACACTTGTCACCCTGGGAACTGCATGCATTCCATCCATACACCTTCCTCCCACCACTTGGGAATTCACGGGTCCTTCCAAAAAGGACTTAGGATAAAATAATGTGCACATGGATTTTTAGGAATATTAATAAAATATTATTCCAGGCCTAAGCCCCCTAGGCTTAGCCCCTAGGCTCCTCACTCAACCCCTTTCCCATCTTCCAGCCCCTAGTTCCTTGCCCAATCTGTGGACGCTCAGTCCCCCATCACTCTTTCATCGTGGTCGGTCTGCACTGGCGGTATTTATATTTTATTAATTGACCTGCATACATACAAGTATATCACATGCTCCTGGCCTTCAACACTTAGGCTCCCTGGCCTAACAAAACTCATAAGCCTACAACTCATACAAAACTTGGCTCACCAGCCTATAGAACATATTTACAATTCTTTTCATATAACATGATCTGTAACGGGGCTCATCCTTGGGGACACTACAGATTCATCTACTCCATGTTTGCAACTGTCATTGTAGATCCTTCTCAAAGCTATCGCTTGTGACCTGCTTGGAACAAGAACAACAAGAGAAAACAAGAAATATCTCCTAGAGAAGATGTTAGTTTGTAAGTGTAATAAACATCTATATCAATAGTACTTACATGCAACCAAGTATACCTAGGATTAATAGAACCTTTCAAAGATTTTTTTCACAACTATAGTGTTTACTTGTATTGTAGCAACTATCGAACTTGATATGTGTAGATTGAAACTTAACAATTTGATCAATCAAACATGGAACCTGGAGCCTCAACTGCTAGGGAGGGTGCACTTGTTCCTCTGAGTGTATTAAATCCAAGATCACTGCTTGGACAAGGTCTCTTGTACATCCATCCCAGGAAATAGGACTACGTCATATGATGGGAAATGCCACAAGGTAGAAATATCCATGAGTGACTACACATTAAAATCCCCCATGTATGTTATGCCAATCGGAGGGGTAGATATTGTCATGGGGACCAAGTGGTTAGCCACACTTGGTAGCGTTGGATTTAACTTACAAGAGAAATTTATAAGGTTTTATCAAAATGGGGAAAGGTACAAATTTCATGGAATTAACTGTCCTCCCCCACAAATATTATCATCCAATGGAATTGAAAAAATGATTAAAAAGGGATCACATGCTCATTTCTTGCACTTCTAGGCAATAGAGGGTACTACTAAAGAGGAAAAAAATGATGATCCCAAATTGGACAAAATTATTGGAAAATATAACACCATTTTTTAGGAACTTCCTCATGGGCTTCCTCAACCTCATTCTAGAGATCACATCATAGAATTAATCCCTAGTTCTGCACCTATTAGAAAAAAATCTTATAGACAGTCACACCAACATAAGACATAAATCGAGCGCTTGGTTCAAGAATTATTGGATTGTGGTGTTATTACACGAAGAAAATCCCCTTCTCAGCTCGAGTCATACTTGTTAGGAAAAATGATGGATCATATAGAATCTGTATTGATTATCAGGCATTAAACAAGGATAATTTTCCAATTCCAATTTTGGATGAGTTATTAAACGAGATCCATGGCACTAAATATTTCTCCAAGCTAGACTTGAATTCATGTTATTACCAAATAAGAATTCAAGAGGTAGACATTCCCAAAACTACTTTATGTACCCATGAAGGGTTGTGCGAATTCTGAGTCATGACTTTCATCCTATCCAATGCTCTCACTACCTTCCAAGTAGTAATGAATGATTTATTCTGTCTTTACCTACGAAATTGTGTACTTGTCTTCTTTGACGATATCCTTGTTTATAGCCATAACTAGTACCCACATCTCAAGCACATTGAGATAGTATTAAAAATCCTTCAAGAGAACAAGTTCTACACTAACAAATCCAAATGTAGTTTTGGATAAAAGGAGATACTACTTTTGGGACATGTTGTGTTAGACAAAGGAATCAAGGTTGATCCAAAGAAAATTGTGACAGTTACTGAGTGGCCTAGCCCTAAATCAATCGCATCGTTACGAGGATTCTTAGGTCTTACCGGGTACTACAGAAGGTTTGTTCAAAACTGTAATACCCCTGTTTCCCCCAGTTTGTAAATATAACTATAACTGGCCAAGAGACTATGACAGACTAAATATGTGAATTTTGATTTGATAAACCCCATTCATGTGAGTGGATATCTTCTAGTGCTAGAGAATGTAGTCCTTGATCGTTCATATATTTTATTCATGATATGGTATAGTATATTATGTTTATGGGATTCTTGAGCATTTCATACATGGTTTATTGACATTTCATTCTATTAGCAAGAGCTAATAGGACATTAGTTTTCTAGGCTAGATGGCTAGTTATGGTAGCAGATCTTGTGGGATCCCATACCCAAAAAGGATATCACTAACTTCATATTATGGGTTGGGGAGAAAATATGACATGCTCACCAATTCTATACCAACTAATCTAGAGTTAGGAGAAGCCTTGGGACTTTTCTAATACTTGGAGCCCTAGGGACAAGTTACAAATACCTAAAGCCTTGGGTATTTTTAGATAGAAAGGTCTATTAAGCAATCTGATATATCAAAATTCAAGGAGATGGTTAGAGCTATATTCACACTCCAAATTTTTTATGTTGACTTTCAATGACTATTGCATTATCAAGTGGGTTGAGTCATTGTATTGATTCTTTATCGATTGATATATTACTAGTTTTAGAAGAGAGACATGTGCCATGGTGAGTGAGACCATTTGAGAACTAGAAGTAGTACCTAGGGGCATGAAAAGTGAAGAATGGATGGAGAGAAGTTGGTGGATTGTGTATAATTGATTAAGTATGTAATTCAGGTTTGAGTATCATTTGGATCATGAATTATTTAACTCTATATTGTAGATTGTCATCTTGCATTGCGGAGAATATGTACATTAGGTTTGTTTAACCATATTCCCTAGTTCATAGGTCTACCTACAAATAATAACTACGTGTTTATGTCCTCACTTGCATGCTAGTATTAATATATATTACAATGGGCATTTTGGTTGTTAAATTTTTAATATTAAGTGGTACATTTGATGGTTGATTGTGCAAAATAAATAACAAAAAGTATGTTTTCATAAATCAAATATATAATATTTACATTATGACTAAGAAATAATGAAATAACGTGAAAAAATGTGAAAGTGGATTGGGAATCAATTAACTAAGGTTTAGATAAGGTTAATTAGTTGCATGGAGATAACTAGGAAGGTGCAAATCACATGTAGGTATGAACTTTGGTAGTGTTGATAATGGAGGTGATCTCTATGAGTTTATGGATAGTATGGCGAAATAAGTTGAGGAAGGAGTGTAGGTCCGAAGGAAATCAACCATCTAGATGAGAGGATTTGGTTGGGAGGAGAGCATTTCGATGCCCCATCATTGGTTGTTTAATTTTCAATAAATGACCACCCTTATCATCATTGAGATCATTCATATGAGTGGTTATGTTCTAGTGCTAGAGCATGTAGCCCTTAATAGTTCATATATGTTTTTCATGAGATAGTATAGTATATTATGTTTATGTGATTCCCAAGTATTTGATACATGGTTGGTTGACATGTGATGCTATGAGCAAGAGTTGATAGGACAATAGTTTCCTAAGCTAGATGGCTAGTTATGGTAGTGGATCTCGTGGGAGCCCATACCCACAAAGTATCTCACTAACTGCATATTATGGCTTGGGGAGAGAAAATGACATATTCACCAATTCTATAACAACTATTCTAGAATCATGAGAATCCTTGGGACTTTTCTAATATTCACGGAGTGTCATTTGGATCATGAATTATTTAAATCTATATTGTACATTGTCATCTTGCATTACGAATAACATGTACATTAGGCTTGTTTAACCATATGTAGTAGTGCATAGGTAGACCTACACATGATAGCTATATTTATATGTCCTCACTTGCATGCTAATATTAATATATATTAGAATGTGCATTTTGGTTATTGAATTTTGCATATTAAATGGTAAATTTGATTGTTGATTGTGCAAAAGAAATAATATAAGGTATGTTTTCATATAAAATAAATATACAATATTTTACATTATGAATAATAAATAATCAAATAATATGAAAACAAAATGTGAAAGTGGACTGGGAACCAATTAAGTAAGGTTTATATAAGGTTAATTAGTTTCATGGAGATATTTTAGAAGGTGCACATGACATACATGCAAGTATGAACGGTTGGTAGTGTTGATAATGGAGGTGATCTCTATGAGTAATTGGGTTGAAAAGACAACCATGGAAGTTTTTGGATAGCATGATTGAGTGTGGATTTGAAGACCATCAACCATTTAGATGAGAGGATTTGGTTGGGAGGAGAGAATTTCTATGGCAGGCATGTAAACTTTAAAAATCACATTGACCCACACCAACCTTTAGTTGCCTGGATCCTACAAACAAAACCCCTCCAAACTAATAATGGAATTTGATGGGTGAATTTCCTTTTATTCTATATATATAATTTGAGTAAATAACTAAAATAAAAAAAATAGTGAAAAAATATCTTATGAATAGTATTTATATAAAAATTTAACAAATAAAATATCAATTTTAATACTTCCTATAAATTATATTATTGAAAAACATATTTTATTTTACTTAAAATTAAAACAAATTATATATAAATTTTAAATTATCCATTAAAATAATAAAAATATAAACTAATTATGATAAACATCATAATAGATAAGTTGATTATGATAAAAACATACAAACAATGATAATTTAAAATAATAAAAGTATAAATGAATTATGATAAAAATCTAAGTTGATTGTGATAAAAACATACAAACAATTTGAAAGGGTCTGAATAAGTTGGTTTTTCTTAAAAATAGGAATAAGTTGGTTTTGCTTAAAATTAGCATGACTAAAAGCAACAAAATAAATTGAATAATGTAAATATTATAAACTAAGTAACCAAAGTTGAATTTGGTTTTTGCATAAAAATAGTAAGTTGAACAAAGTTGAATTTGGTTTTGCATAAAAATAGCAAATTAATTTGGTTTTACATAAAAATAGCATGACCAAAAACATCAAAAGAAATTGAATTATGTAAATATTGGAAACTAAATAACCAAAGTTGAATTTGGTTGGTTTTACATAAAAATAACATAATCAAAATAGCAAAAGAATTGAATTATATAAATATTTGAAACTAAGTAACTAAAGTTGAATTTGGTTTTGCATAGAAATAACATGACCAAAAAACAAGAAAAAATAAATAAATTATGTAAATATTCCAAACTAAATAACCAAACTAAGTAATCAAAGTTGAATTATGTAAATATTGGAAACTAAATAACCAAAATTAAATTTGGTTTTGTATAAAAATAACATAACCAAAATTATAAATATCAAAAAAATTAATTATTTGAATATTCTAAACTAAATAACCAAAATTAAATTTGGTTTTACATAAAAATAACATTACCAAAAACAATAAAAAATAATTGAATTATGTAAATATTCAAAACTAAATAACCAAAGTTAAATTTAACTTTGATTGATAAATATTATATACCCTTAATTCAAAAGTCACCACACAATTGTGGTATTGGATTATGAGTTATTTAACGGAATAAGCTTAAGATGTAATCATCCTCAATGTACGGGATTATAGCTGAATCGAGGAGCGAAAAAATGAAGTGACACCTCAAAGTCAATCCTCCTCAGCAGATTCCCATTACTAAAAAAGAAATTACTATCCAAAGAATCATTGCTATCCAACGAATTATGGACTATATAAATCGGGAAATCATTTGATTATATTGTATTGATTTTTTTTGGAATTAGGTTAAATAAATTTGCATAAAATTATTATTTTTATTGTTTATAATCTATTCTTGAATGTAGAAATGAATTTAATATATTGAAAAACTTTAAATTAAATTAAAATAATTACTTAAATTTACAAATGTAACTATTTTTCACTAGATTTCAGACCAACCTTTATATTACCTTTAAAAAAAATCATTTTAAAAAATCATTTAGTAATTTTAAAAAATCATTTAGTAACGTTTAGACTATAAGACTATCCACTATCCAAAATAGATTAGTTTTATTCCATAATGTAAAACAAATCTGAAGTTATGTGCAAACCATTCGTGACAACTGTTTGTTTTTTAGCAAAAAAAAACTGCATTACATAACTCCAAGATAATCAAAATAGAAACATCGGACCAGCTCCATTCAATTCCCAGCAAGCTATGATGTCTCTCACTTTTTGCGCAGCCTTCACTCTACGAACAGAAGTGATGATGAAAACTACAAAACAGATTGGACTAATACATGAGGATGATTGATCAAAGACTGGACGATCTTAAGCAAATGTATGATGGGGATTGATCAGAAACGACTGACCATGATAAATGCAAACTTATCTGGCAAAAACGAACAGGCCGCAGCAGTACAGGATGTCGAAAAGAGGCAACCTCTTATTTTTTCTCCTGTAAAGACATCGTTAATATTTTCTTGTGCATGCCTGGTGTGAACATGACTGCCGTAGCCAAAGTCGAGTGACAGAAGAAGAAGAAACCTAATTTTGGTCACGAACCCAGCAACCTCCTTTCACTGGAAGTTTGAAACTCAATTCAAACTGATACAACTCAAACTGGGAATGAAATCCCACGCACTTTTCCAACTTTTCTCTTTCTTTCCAAATCCTTGGAATACAGGAACCACAGAAGGTCTTTAAGCAGAATAATCCAAGAAGCCCTTCAGTTTGTATAGCCCTTCGAATCGCACATGCGTTAGCAAGGACAGATTCGCATAGCGTCGGAGTGCATTAAGCACAGTTGTTATGAGAGCGATGCCAGAAAAAAATTGAAAGAGACCAGAAGTTACGTGGTCAATAAATGAAGCAAATATTTAAAAAATATAATCGGTGCTACTCCCTTACAGTCATTAGTGATAAAAGTGGGAGGAATATACAGGCCTCTCAATGAGACAAGGGTTTTAATTTTATACACAAACGAAGCCCAGAAAGATGCACAGGAAAAGGAATAGCTGTATATTCCCTTTCCGGTGCATCTTTCTGGGCTTCGTTTGTGTATATAATTAAAAACCTCGTCTCATTGAGAGGCATGTATATTCCTCCCACTTTTATCAATCTTCCTTCTGCAAATCTGCGCTGTTTAGTGATATTTTTATTGATCGATCATCCAAACTTCGTTTATGCATAGCTTTTGCAAGTGATATTCAGTGTATATACCCTATAGCAGTAATACCCGCTTTGTTTCTAGAAAAAAAAACTATATATATAGGAATGGCTTCTTCTCTTGTATTTCCTTCTAATGCTTTATCATCCAATTAATCGCCAAGCGCTGGTCATATGGGTTTCCAGAGACCGCCTGTAGGATCGAGCACCCGGACGACAAATCTTAGATTTCCGCGGTGTTTGAAGGTGAGATCAGTGCAGGCCTCTGTGGGCGCAGAGGCGGCCATTTCAGATCAGCGTCACATGGAATGGAGAAATTTGTATGAAGTTCTGGCGATAAGCCCCGCAGCGACCGCAAAGGACATAAAGAGGGCTTACAGAAAACTTGCGCGGGAGTTTCATCCGGATCACGCGGCTTCTTCTAAGTAAAAAAACGAGAGCACCCAGATGTTTTTGAAGATACACAATGCGTATGTGGCTCTCTCGGATCCACATGACCGCGCCCAATTCTCTGCAACGACCTCCGTCAGGACCCTGTGCGGCTCCCCCGCCGACCCACAAGGAGATGCTCGCGAATCTCAGCAAAATCTTGCTTCCGGTGTCCCAAACTTCCCGGCGCCGATGGTGCCCCTCAGAACCAACACCGTCATGAACAGGCACAACAGCGTAACCTTGGCATTTTGCATCGCCCTCTGGATCTGCCGAACCCTGCGTGCTCCCAGCGAGAGAAACCCCGGAGCCTGCAGTGTAGTCCAAAATCTTCAANCACCCTGCATTGCATTGAATGCGAGGGGACGTCCAACTGCACTGCAGTGACGGGACTGGGCGGAACGGAACCTGGGCGGTGGGGCGGAACCGGGGGCTGGGCGGCGGAGGGGTATGACTGCCGGCTGGGCGTTCTACGGGATGGAGCCCGATGTCCGAGACGTCCCATCAGGCTCCATTTCATAGAAGCTTTAGCTTACTCCAACAGGGAGAAAGGGTGGCCAGCAAGTTATGTTAACATGCAACGCAAAAGAATATTGTCCTTTAGAACATGCAACTAAATTTACTTTAGTTTATTAATATTTTATTTCATCAATATTTTAATACATTATTAATATTTTATTACTTTATTAATATTTTAATAATTTATCAATATATAAAAAATGTTTTATTGTATTAATATTTTAATATAATAATATAATACATTAATATATAAATAATGTTTTATTGTATCAATTCTTTAATATAATAATATAATACATTAATGTATTATAATTGTGTTTTTACTTTATTCAAATTTTATTATTATTGTAAATACATGTAATGTTTTATTATAATAAATACATAAATACATTATAATGCTTTATTTTATTATAATAAATACATGTAATGATTTATTATTATTAATAACTTTATTAATATTTTTGTTATTTACTATTTTATTTTTGCTAAATTTATTTATAATCTATAACTTATATATTCGATTATTAATATATTATTTTAATAATGTATTTATTTTGTTTTAACTTATTTTATTTATACTTTATTATTTTTTATTTTATAAATAATTGTTATTTAATATTTATTTTATTATTGATAATCAATTGATAATTAATCATTTAATTATTATTAATTGCTTATTATTAAATTCTTATTATTAATCGATTATTATTTAAATCTTTTTAATATTTTATTAATAAAATTATTATATATATTTTTTATTATTTTTTTTAATAAATTATTTAATTAATAATAATATTAACTAAAAATTTAATAATTTTATTTTAAATAATAATTTAGTAATTATTAAATAATATTTAATTATTACATTTAAAATGTATAAATGTATTTATGGTTGTGGCCATGCATGTCGATCGTCAACTAGCAACAACCACATTAAGTAAAAAGTGGTTGATATACGTCGATCGGCGCCATTTTCCAATTTTTTTAATTAATGGCGCTATATCAACCACTTTTTACTTAATGTGGTTATTGCTAATTATGTTAACATACACCACAAAAGAATATTGTCCAAGGAAAATGCTGAAACACTTTTACTAAAGATACTTGTTTCAGGAGCTTCTTTCGTCACCTACTTTATTTTCTTTTATTAAACCTTATCTGCTTTTATAAATAACACAGCCTCGAAGCTAGCGAATGAAACAGTCGTATAAAACCATGCTTATTTTTAACACTAGCTTATCTTCGCTTTAGACATGGAAGAATGACATTGGGGAAGAATGAGTTATAAAGGGGATGTAGAAACTTTTTTGAATAAAGTGGATCAAACTCTCATAGTTGGAAGAATGAGTTATAAGGGGGATGTAGAAACTTTTTTTGAATAGAGTGGATCATATATATATATATATATAATTTATTAATAGTTTTTCTACTTGTTTTAAGTTTTATTTCAAATATCATAAAATTTAGTGGTGTGTTGTTTTCATCATTTATTTTTTTAGTTTTTAATGTAATCATCAAAATTAAGTAGAATTGATGATCTGTGTGTGCTATAAATTCAATTGAGAAGGGATAAGGTATGTATACTTTCATGTCAAAGTCACATAATTCAATTTGATGTCTCACTTACTTTAAAAATAAATTATTATTATTATTATTTTATGAATGTATTCCTTCTCTTAAATCTTTTTAGTTATTTGAAATACTATGAAAATTATTAAAATTAATAAAAGGTAAGCTTTCTATCACTTTTATTTTTTTCTCTTTACCTTTTAGTATAATTAAAGGGAAATAATGCAATTAATTATTTCTAATTAAACTATAAATTATGGATGTGTTGTAGTAAGATATAACACATGATGATATGTGATGGTGCCCATAGTTAAGATGTAATTTTATTTTTTTTCTCAAATAAGTCTTAAAAATCTAAATAAAAAAAAACTTTAAAATGAGTGTTTGTCTTTGAGCTTGTCCTCATTGATAATAAAGAATTTAGCCACTTCCATGCATCCATGGAGATTGCAACAAGGAGTCTTGTTATCTAAATTGGAAGGGCATAGATGTTGCTCTAAGAACTTTTCCAAGAGTTCATATCACTACTAATGAAGAGTGTGAGGCTCTTTCTCTACCATTCTCATTTTTATAAATGGGGATAGAGAAATTACAATTGATATATAGGTGAAATAATTATTCTTGTCAAATTTTTAGTTTGGGATTTTATAATTATTTTCCTAAGTGTCCATTGAAATGAAAATTTGTGCACCCTTAGATATGGTCTTTTGAATTTTGCAAGAACACATATAATGTATAGATGCAAAATTCAATATTTAAGTCCCAACATTTTGGTTAAGGTGTAAATTTTTTTAATATTATTATGATTTTTGTGATCACATTTTTTTTCAAATAAACTCTACTTGGTTAAATCTATCTATTTTCTTGTAAGACTTAATTTAATGCATATCCACTTTACTAGATCCTTCTACTATGTTATTAGAATTATGTATATTGAAATCAATGAACTTTTGAATATTGTAAATAAATAATTTAGATTATTCAATACACTACACACCACAATTTGCATTCACATTCTTGAAGTTTATTTGTTATTGTAACTAGTTGAAAGATTTGAAACCAAAAAGTGGCTAAACAAATAAATTTGAGCTATATTTATTAAATAAATAAACTTGAGCTCTATGCATTAATGTGTTTTCATAGAAAAAAGTGGGTTAAGTATTCAGATTTCCACAATAACCCTAAATGACATTAATTTACTAGAAATACTTCAACGACTTTGAAGTGTGTTGAATATGAGTAATGTTAATAGAATTTAATTTATCTTTGGATACTTTCATATGGAAAATTTGAATTAAACACTTTGCAATACTACATTAAGATATCATACACCTACATTTTTAATCTCATCGTTTGACTTATCTTGACACCTCTACTCATTCTTTCTCATGATTTATCTCATCATTTGGCAAACAAATTTATGGTATATTGAATATGGGTAAAGCTAATAGAATTTAATTCATCTTTAGATATTTTCATAGGACAAATTTGAATTAAACTCTTTGCAATACCATACTACAATATCATACACCTCTACTTTTTCTTTCACATACTTAATCTCACCATTTGACTTATTCTCCTCTAGTAGTAAGATATGTTAATTCTATGCTGACCAATACTTAACACAAATCACCTAACATGGAAAGAATTGTGACAAGGCTCCTCGAATTTGAAGTTAAACTCTAAAGACTTAAATTAATCTTAAACATAAATGTAGCTATCTCTAAATGAGAAAAGGAGTGATGTTTATGAAAGGAGAATGAGAAAAGGAGTGATGTTTATGAAAGGGAGAAGGAAATATAAATGACCTAATTCATGTTCCTAGCTTATCATGTTTTGAGATTCGATTCCGCATTTGTAAGGTCATGAACAAAAACTGAAATGTCATCTCTTGTCAAACATCAACTCGTTACTCTACTACCTGTCAAACATCAACTCGCAGTGTCAAATTGCTAGATGCTACCATACAACGCTATATTAAAAACAGGTTGGAAAAAACAAACACTTTATTGAAAGACAAGTTGAAAACAACAACCGAACGATCATTTCGTTAGACAAGTGACAATAAAAGAGAAATATCAAAATAAAAAAGTTTATAGAGATGCCGCTGGGTTGAGAATGCTCCTTTACGTAAAAATGTGTCCTTCAAAAGTAAACTCCAATCAGAATGACGGACAATTTAACATTGTATGTTTTTATCAATTGACGAAAGCTTTGTTAACACCAATTCTATCTTTTTTAATTGTGTTTAATAAACTTATTATTCGAGTTTTGTTAAAAAATATCTTCAATAACCTTCCTATTCGGACTTCTCAGATTTTGTGTAGAGCGATTTCTTCTAACCAGATAATTTAATCTTTCACTTGTTTAGAGTTTTTTTTATATTGAAAAATATTAAATTTATTTTCTTAAAATATTGAAAATATGAAATATTATTTTTTAATATGTATAAATATGAGTTGAAACCAATATGTTTTTTTCTTTTAATTATTTAATTACAATCAATCTAATTTAATTATATGAAATTAATTTAGTTTAATTGGAAAAACAAATATATTTAAATAAATATATTAAATACTAATTAAGATTAATTTGATAAACAAAATGTTTATGTAGCATTTTGGCCCATCAAATATGATTAATTTTTTTTAATAATCATCATAATAAAAGATAATACACCTAATAACATAAACATGTTTTTTACTCCCTATTTTTTAAAAAATATTGTAATAAATTATCTAATCAAAACCCGACATACAATTAAAAATTACCAAATTAAAATTATATAGCCAATCCAACCTATATCTTCTCCTTGTTGTTTTTAGCATGCAACATGAAAACAAAATTCAATGTATTTAAATTTTTTTTTTAAGATTTGTTTTTTTCTTTTTTAGGATCAAAAGTTTTATATAATATTATGTTATAGATTTCATATTTTTAATTTTATATTGTAATTTTATAGATAAATATTTGATTTTTTTAATAATATGTTAATATTAGATATTGAAAATCACACTTAGGACTTTATCCTAAGTAATAAGAATATTTTTTTTTTGGCTCTCAGCTCCTCTTATGATTCAAATGTAATTTATTGTCTAAATTGAGGTCATAATGTATCTTGTATTTACCTATTTTTCCACTTGTATGTCCATCTTTCAAGGTAACCTCTTTCACAACTCATAATGCTTCCAAAAAAATAGAATATAACATTTTTTTTTGCCTTTATAATTACTTTGTCTATTTTCTCTTTCACTATAAAAATGGAAAAGAAATAATTTTTTTTTATTGTGAAATAGATAAAGTTGTCACTAAATTCCAATGTTACTACCAACCTATAAAAACAAACGAAATTGGAAAATCAATTTTTTTTGGAAAATTAAATTTCAGATATAGTGGATCAAACTTTTATCAATGATTTTTTTGGTGTGGTATTTTAGTGTTCATTACTATGTGCACGTTGGGACTAGATACCTAATGTATAAGAACAAGTTAAACAACATATAAGACAATAGGCTTCCTAAAATTGCCTCAAAATCGAGTAGTAACCATCATCAACTCAAGCTAGGATGGCATAAAGATGTTTGGTCTTGACTAAACTATTGGGGAATCATGGAAGACACTATTTTTTAGAAGAAAGATACCATTAAAAATATCATCAAATCAAAATTTAAAGAGAAAATGTGGTATGATAAAGAGTTAGAGGAAAAAAGAAAATTAAGGTATTATAAGGATGTAATCAACCCTAATCTAGAAGATCAAAATTACCTATCTGTTTTGACAACTATAAAGAAAAAATTAAGCATTGATAAGATAAGAACAAATTCTCACGAGCTCCATATTGAAATTGGGCATTAGTCAATCCCTAAAATGTCATGGGATGAAAGAGTGTTTCAACTTTGTGACACTAAGAAGGTTGAAGATGAAAAACACTTTCTCTTAGATTTTCAAGCCTATACCCATAAACAAAATTGTAAAGAATAACAAGTAATCACTTACCCTCTTAAGGTTCGATAGACCAATTGTGTATTAGTGGACATTAATCATCATCATGTCCTGTTGATATAGTCCCTTTATATGTTTTTTCCATTGGTCTCAAGGGTTTTTCGAAATATTAAGAAAGTTACTAGTGTGTTTTTTTTCTTTTTTAGTTTCTTTGTATTTATTTTTTTAGTTTTTCTTGTAACTAGAGGAATTAGTTAGAGATGATGATATGTTTGTGTGTGTTAAAGATTCAATCGAGATGGGATATGGTAGGTGTTAAAGATTCAATCCATGCTCATAGGACGTCCCTTCTCCTACAAACAAAAGGGTCTCATACAACAATTTGGTGTTTATCTTGACCATAACCTTAAAAATAGATTATTATTATTATTATTTTATGAATGTATTCATTTTCTTAATTTTTTGGGTTATTTGAAATACTATGAAAATTATTGAAACAATATAAAGTAAGTTGTGTATCACTTTTATCTTTTTCTCTTTACCTTTTAGTATAATTAAAGAGAAATTATGTAATTAATTATTTCTAATTAAACTATAAATTATGGATATGCTATCATAACATATGGAGATGATATGTGATGTTCACGATAGTTAAGATGTAACCACATTTTTTTTCTTAAATAAATCTTAAAAATTTAAATAAAAAAAACTTTAAAATGGGTGTTTGTAGTTGAGCTTGTCCTCATTGTTAATAAATAATTTAGCCACTTTGATGCATCCATGGAGATTGCAACATGTAGTGGAGTCTTGTTATCTAAATTGGAAGGGCATAGATGTTGCTCTAACAACTTCTCCAACACTTATCACAATTAACTAATGGTGTGGGGCTCTCTCTTTACCATTCTCAAAGTTTTACTTTCGGATTTTATACTCATTTTTTTCAATGTCCATTTAAATGAAACTTTGTGCACCCTTAGATAATTTTTTTTAAGTTTTGCAAGAGAAAAATATCATATATAGATACAAAATTCAAGATTTAAGTCCCAACATTGTGGTTAGTCTTGTAAAAATCATTTCCATTAACAAATCTTTGAAATTTTGTTTAACATTTGTTCAAAGTCTCATTTTAAATCCTAAAAATTGTTTAAATTTATAATACAACTAAATAAATGTCAAGTCATATCATTAAAATTTGGAATCTATGTTTCCATCCTTAATGTAAGGAATCAACTGATACTAACCACTGTAGAATCTATAATTTCTATAAATGTAAATTTTTTCTATATTATTATGATTTTATGATCACATTTTTATTTTCTAATAAACTTTACTTGGTTAAATCTATCTACTTTATTATAAGATTTGAGTTAATGCATATCCACTTTATTAGATTTATCTACTATGTTATTCAAATTAATATACATTGAAATCAATAAACTTTTGAATATTGTAGATAAATAATTTAGATTATTCACATATTCTTGAAGTTTATTTGTGATTGAGATTAGTTGAAAGATTTGAAACCAAAATATGGCTTAAAAAAATAAATTCGAGTTCTATTTATTAAACAAATAAATTTGAGCTCTATTAATTAATGTATCAAGTTTTAAGTTTTAGGAAAAAGTGGGTTAGCTATTCACATTTCCATAATAATCCTAAAAGAAATTAAATTCTTAATTTACTAGAAAACCTTCAACAACTTTGCAATGTGTTAAATACGAATAATGTTAATGAAATTTAATTCATCTTTAGATATCTTCATAAGATAAATACTTTTACAATTACAATACCACGATGCAATATCATACACCTCTACTCTTCCTTTCACATGTTTAATCTTATCATTTAACTTATCTTACACATCTACTCATTCTTTCACAGATTAATCTGATCACTTGACTTATCTCCTCTGTTAGTAACATATGTTAATTCCATGTTAGACAAAAACTTAACACAAGTCATCCAACATGAAAAGGAAGGATTGTGACAAGGCCCTGGAAATTGAAGTTAAATTCTAAAGAGTTAAATTAAGCTTAAACATAAATGTGTCCATTTCTAAATAAAGATGACCTAATTCATGTTCTTAGTTGATCATGTTTTCAGATTCGACGCCCGGTTTATAAGGTCTTGAAATCATGAACAACAAATGAAATGTCATCTGTTGTCAAACATCAACTTACTATAGCTATTGCCGTGTCAAATGCCTAGATGCAGCTATTTTAAAAAAACGAAAAAAGCAGGTTGAAAAAAACAAACACTATATTAAAATGCCTCGATGCAGCTATTTAAAAAAAACAAAAAACAGGTTGAAAAAAACAAACACTCTATTAAAAGACAAGTTGAAAACAACAACAACCGAACGATAATTTTGTAACACAAGTGATAATAAAAATAGAAATATCAAAAGCAAAAAGTGTATAGAAACGACGCTCCCTTGAGAATCCTCCTTAACTTAAAAATGTGTCCTTCAAAGGTAAACTCCAATCAGAATGATGGACAATTTAACATTGTATGCTTTTATCATCTAACGAAAGCTTTGTTAACACCGATTCTATCTTTTTCTAATTGTGTTCAATAACTTATTATTCAAGTTTTCTTTAAAAAAATGTGTTCAATAACCTTCCTGTTCGGACTTCTCGAACTTCTCAGATTTTGTGTAGAGCGATTTCTTCTAACCAGATAATTTAATTTTTCACTTATTTATAATTTTTTTTAATGTTGAAAAATATTAAATTCATTTTCTTAAAATATTGAAAACATAAAACAATATTTTTTTAATATGTGTGAATATGAGTTTAAACAAATATGTTTTCCGTTTTAATTATTTAATTATAATCAATTTAATTTAATTACATGAAATTAATTTGTTTTAATT
>ML784736.1:1106803-1121688 GCA_009831015.1 Picea engelmannii
ATTTACATAATATCGTTTATGGTGAAATATATATATATATATATATATATATATATATATAAATGGTATTTCTTTAAAAAAAAATATTTAGCTAAAACCTCTCACGAAATTTTATATATAAATAATATGTTGACCCTATTTAATAATATATAAAATTAATCTTTCATTCCAAAAATTAGCATAAATCCTTCCACACAATTATATATATAAATAGTTCGATCGAACTCCTTCCATGCAAGTACTCATTTCAACACGTGATTGGTTCTGAAATGCCTTCGAATGAACTCCTTCCATGTAAGAACTCGGTCCACCACGTGGTTCTTCTGAAATGCCTTCAAACAAACTCCTCCTCTTACTTATACAAATGTGTTTGAGTGAACACAATTCACTATGAAATTCCTTCCAGCCAACATAAGAAATAATTAAATAGGAAGTTTCTAGCGAATAAATTAAATTGAATGACTTTTTTTCATGAAGATATCCATCTTTATTGCTTTAGAAAATATATCCATTCTTTGTATCATTTGTTAAAAAGATTATACAAGATAAATCGATGAGCTGATTTTGAATATATAATTTTTTATTGATTTTTTAATATAATTTATATTTATATATTATATTTTTAATAATATAAAATATGTTATTATAAATTATTTAAATCATTTATTATAAAAAATTGAAATATATCTTTAAAAAATTAAAAAACTGATTTTAACATTCATTTATATGTTCTTAATAAACGTATATATATATAAATTGTTATAAGGATTTAAATTGAATTTTTTTTGGGGTTGTTCTTTTACATATATATAAAAATTATTATTTATATTAATATTTTAATAATAATTCAAAAATATAATGAAAAATAATAAAAAAAATTGTTTAACAATATTGAGAGAATTTACAAGAAATTTCTTAACTAAATTGGAATTAAAAAAATAAAATGGATATGGAAATGGGGTAGCCGTTTTGTCATTCTTTAAAATATGTGTAAAATAATAATGAATAAGCTTTAAAAAAAAATCAAATAACTCAAATAAAAATATATATTAAATTTGAGAAAAAATACCATATAAAAACTTATTCAAATTGAAAAGTTTTATTTTCTTATACTATCCTCTAATTCTTAATGATTTTGTAAATTTACTGGAAAATATTTGAGATTCATCTTTTTTATAAAATTTGATCGCCACAAAGGTGGAAAAAGTGTAGCACAATTGCATGCTTTTACCCCCCTTTAGTTGGTCAAGAAGGTCCTCAATCCTCAGAATTGGGTATCGATTTCTAACTGTGATTTTGTTTAATGCTCTATAATCAATGGAGAGTCATCAGGTCCCATCCTTCTTCTGCACCAGTACAATCAGGCTTCTACAAGGGGAGGAGCTGAGTTTGATGTGCTCCTTTTGAAGATGCTCTTGGATCTGATGCTTGATTTTTTCATTTCCCATCAGTGAGCGACGATAGACTGACCCATTAGGTAGAGATGCACCGGGGGTTAGATAAATTGGATGCTTGACTTGGCAGTGTGTCGGTACCCCATTGGGTGAGGAAAATATGTCTCTATACTCTTCCATGATCCCATCCACTTGTTTTTTCTACAAAGAGAGGCTTTGTGTAGATGCCACGAATGTGGCGACGACCTTCTCCTTACCGTGAGCACAGATCACAAAGAAGACGAACTTCGCGGTATGCAAAATGACCTTACTGCATTTCTTCGCAGAGATTAAAGAAATAGAAGAAGGCGATGCTACATATAGTATCATATACAATTGTTTACCAAAAGTAATAATAACACTGTGGGGTCTAGACTCATACACAACATGACGCTTCCACAAATATGGTTTTCCTAAAAGAACATCATAAAATTCAAGGGGATAAATATCACACAATACCTCATCTTTGAAGGGCTTGATGCCGAAGGGTAGACGAAATTGTTGACTAACACAAAGATCTTTTCCTTGGTGAATCCAACTCATGGTGTAGGGCTGCGGGTGTGGTGTCGTCGAGAGGTCCAACTGCTTGACGACCTCTGGTGAGATCAGGTTCTTTTGACTTCTTCTATCGACAATGAAATGAGGTGGATCCCCCTTTACCCACATCTGTGAGTGAAAGAGGTGTTCTCATTCCTCTGGTTATTCTGGTTCGATTGGCTGGACTTTGGTGGTAGTGATAGTGGCACTGGGTTCATCATCAATAATCCGCTTCCCTCCTTCTAGATTTGATTCATAATCAGTATCAACCTTCGACTCGGAAGCCTTCAGCTCAGCCACAAGTGACTGCTTGGAGTGACATTCTTCAATGTTGTGCCAAGGGCTTTTAAGGTATTCACACAATTTTCCCCTATCCTTATTCCTCTTCTCATTGCCCTTCTTGTGTTGTTTCTTGGACTGGTTGTCCTGAGAGTGGCCATATTTTCTCTGTCCCTTGCTATGTGGGTTGGGGCCGTCTTTTCCTTGCTTCGAACTCTCTCCTCTTCTGCTCGATATTGACAACATATCTATAAGCCATACCCAATGAGGCGATGTCCAGAAACTCCATTTTTATTTGAATGTATCTATGCAAACAACCACGGTATGGCGAAAATAGCGAACCATCAAGGGTGAGCTTGAAGTCTCATTATGCTCAACCTGCAAAACCCAAGATAAGATAAAACCTCAATAAAGGGTATACACACATGGGCGAAAGACATTTAAAAAAAGTTCACTAAAAAAAGGAGTAACCACAATTTCAAAATTTCTTGAATGAAAAACATTGTTCTGAAACCTTGGGATGGCTTTGGACTCATTGAGTGAGGTGAAATTGCAGCTAGCACTCTCATAACTCGCTGATTGCAACCCTCTCTTCGAAACTCCATCATCCACATTCGTGTCGTTTATAATTTCGGAAGATATTTCTCTTGAATTGATTTGATCCTCCTCTTACCCATGTGATAATGGCGACGGCTCCTCTTCAGACTGTTCTTCCACAGAAAAAACATGTTTTTATTACATGAAACAAGTACACTGTATTGTATTCAACCCTCCGCCCGGGCCCGCTTTTTTTGAAAACTCGGCATAAAGCATAACCCTCCTGTGCAATTTCCATCAAATCAGATCTTCGAACCAAAATTACCTATACATCGAGAAATAGAGATACTACATCTATCATAAACTAGTCTCTGTTCATCAAAAGCTAAATATGACAAATGGCATAGTAATTTTCGTGGCCCGAAATATCTGGTCAACAAATTCTCCCTCCCGAGTCACCATTTCTCTTAAGAAAGTAAAAGGGGATCTCTCGGTGCCATGATTAGCCCATGAGAGATCTTTTAGCATGTAAAGCATGAGAAACGGAAACAGCTTTATTGAAACTGTAAACAAAGTTAATTTGCCTAAATCATAAGTAATGGTTATGTTATTTTTTCACTCATTATCACATGCTCCAATAATTGAATCTATAATGGCGAATTTAACTAATTTCTTATCATTCTTTTTGGAAACTAATTTTCAACCAAGTTGTCCATACCATACCAAAAATAAATAGCTAATAGCTCACTAGAATTCGAGGTACCTGTAACGAAGCTGAGGCTTCACATTCTTTCTCGTCTAGACGATATTCATGCACAACCCAGTCTGTTCGAGAGCCACGAGGAGCCCGTCCTATGTGAAAAAGAAGAGTTTTCTTCATTCCAATTGCACGCATATGAGAGTTAACTTTACGATCTTTTCCGGTAGCCTTCCAGTAACAAGCTTCCGTGGCTCTGTTTGTTCTTGACCCGTTTGGATACTTCCTGTCCCTTATGCAAAAGAAATACCACTCCAGATCACATCCAGGCAGAAAGGACTTCTCTGCATCCAAGAAATGTCACGACGAATATTAAGCTAACAACTTTAAAGCAAGGAGAGGATGAGGGCTCTATTTAGCATATTATTTAATAGTATTTTGAAGCCTTTATAGAAATAGCTAACAATCTTAATTTCTTTATGGATGTTCCTTGGCGAACAGGAATGTCTAAATACTCAGAATGCAATTCAGAATCAAGATCAAAGATAATATATCTTACCAGCTAAGTCTCACGGCTCGCACTTGTAGAGATCAACCTCGGGAATAATATCAAGCTCTATCTTCCAGCAATGAACTTTCCTTTTCAAATAATAAGCTACTAGTTCTTCATCGGTCGGATGAAATCTAAACCCTGGAGGCAAAGATATCGGGGCCATTACAGCGGTATCTTAATCGAAATTCACTGTTTCACCCGACTAAAAGGCGAAAAGAAACGCAACAAGGTAGAAGCTATGGATTTTTCAGCTTAAGTTGGCCCGCCTTCTTTTGATTCTGAAAAACATTGACAGATCTCTAACGTTTTGACATATTAAACATTTAAAGAAACGCGACAAATACTTCCACTTCCTTCATCTTTTTCGCCTGCAAAGAAACAGAACAGATTCTGTACAAAAATCCCAAAATGAAATTGAAATGATGTTCAAATCAAGCAAGAGACGAAATAAGTTACCAAAATCAGCTGAAGGCCCTGAAGAAATACGGCCTATGGAAGTCCGCCGCGGATCAAGGACCGCAAGTAAATAAAACTCGAAAAATATCCTATTATTTCGGGCTTGAAGAGATTTATTATACAGTACGGCGATGGCCAGTTCAAATGACGAAGAAATGTGTGGAGACGGTAGCAGTTGAAGCACTCTGTGCCACTATTTATACCCTTTTGCAAACCCTAAAACATTCCCTAGTAAAGTTAGCTACCAGACATACATAATCCGGATAAATGACTTACGTGTATATTTGTAAGAATGGACGGATGAATGGATTGAACCATTAATTTAAATTAGTGGTCGAGAAATAGAAAAAACCGACATCGTTACGTGTTCCATAAGACCCGCTGAACTTTCCTGCAGTGTGAAAAAGGTTTCAACATGCCTGGAGAGCATTGTAATCAACATTTGATATATTTTTGCAATGTGAAAGAGGTTTCACTGTGTTTCGCTTGCGTCGAAACATGGGCCTTTTGGCGGTAATGTGGCCCGAAAGAGTCTCAAAAGAGACGTGTAAAATAAGGCCACTTAAAGTGGTTCCGCAGCTTCAAAAATTCAAATTTGATCTTTTCGCTGTTCTGAAAGCGACGCAGAAACTAGATCATTAATATCCCTGACATCGATCACTATCACCCGTCCTCTTTTAGATCATTGAATGCTAGTAATCTTAGAGATTAAGATGACAAACTAGATATGTAGTTAGAATCAAATAAGAAACCGAAAGATTGCATCTTTTTTTAAGCTAATAGAGATGCAACGCAAAAGAATATCGTTAACTATGTGGCCAGCAAGTTATGTTAACATGCAATGCAAAAGAATATCGTCAAAACACTTTTATTAAAGATGCTTATTTCGTGAGCTTCTTTCGTCACGTTATTTTCTTTTCTGAAACCTTATCTGCTTTTATAAATAGCGTAGCCTCGAAGCTAGCGAATGAAACAGTCGTATAAAACCCTGCTTATTTTTAACCCTAGCTTATCTTCACTTTAGCCATGGAAGAATGACATTGGGGAAGAATAAATTATAAAGGGAATGTACAAACTTTTTAGGATATAGTGGATCAAAGTATTATCGCTGATATTTTTGGTGGGGTCTTTTATCGTTCATTACTATGTACAAGTTTATATGTTTTTATCGATATAGTCCTTGTTTTTATGGTTTTTCCATTGAGACGTTTTTCCATCGGTCTCAAGTGATATTTGAAATATTATGAAAGTTAATTGTGTGTTGTTTTTTTAGTTTCTTAGCATGTATTCTTTTTAGTTTTTAGTGTAACTTTCAAAGGCAATTGGGTGGTCTAACTCTCCTTCTTGCAAATGTAATTGGGTGGTCTAACTCTTCTTCTGCGGGATGAGATAATACTACGCTCAAAGCTATGAACGACGCATTTACATGAACATGAAATTCCTTCTTTCAATCTAGGAATATCAAAATTGGCAGAGTAACTAACTTTTGCTTATCCTTTAATTATTTTCCACACCTATCCAACATTAATCTACGCGGAAACTACCCTTGAGAAAATTGCAGGTGCATTCTTCAGTCCAAAAGACATCACTATGTAGTGGTAGCTTCCCCACTCTGTCACAAAGGTAGTCTTATTTCTTGCTTCTTGTGCAATCTTTATCTGGTGATATCCTAAGAATCCATCAATGAAAGAGTAGGCCTCCTTCCCCCTTACATTCTCTAACACTTCATTGGTAAAATGTGTCAGAAATGGATCATGTAGACATGCATCATTTAGCTTTCTTAGGTCTACACAAATTATGATTCCCCTTGTTTTCTTATCTTGTACTACCATTGGACTTATCCATTCTGATTCTACTATTGGTTCAATGATTTCTACTTCTAACGTTCGTTCTATTCCTGCGTTTACCTTCTCTTTCTAGTTTGGGTTTAGTCTTTAGGATCTTTGTCTTACTAGTTTAACATTTGGTTTCAAAGGGGTCTTAATTTCTCCTAACTCACCAACTATCCCTTTCATTTATGAAAACGTGGTTGGGAATAGATCTTGATACTTGCCCAATAAGTCTGCAATATTTTTCACAGTCTTATCATTCCATTAGTCTCCTATGTGCACAAACTTTGGATTCTCTTTTGTCCCAATATGCACCTTATGTGTCCTTAATGGATTTGAATGCACAACATATCCAAGCTTTGGACCTTATACTGCACGTTCCCCCTCAATTTTAGGTATCTGTATATTTATTGGATCTTCCTTGTCGTTATCTTCTTTAGAAACATTATAACATTCCAATATTTCATGAACTCTCATAGAATATCTATGCACACTACACACAAGTACTACATCCATCATCCCTTCTACTGAATTTCATTTTCTAATGGCCTGCAAAGTTGTGTGTACTAATGGTGATTCATTTTCAAAAGTAAATGTTATTTTAAACATTTGAGTTATCTCATCCCAATTCATTTTTCTTTGTGCATTTCTAGTTCTAGGTACTAGTTCTCGGGGATCCTATCCAATGTAAGTATGAACCTATGCATCCATTCCTCCTTTGGTATTGAACTCCATATCCTTCTTCACTATTCAATATGATCTATCGGGTCACTTTCTCCTGCATATTTCTGCAAAATATGCTCAACCTCAGTACCAAATATAAATTTCATTAATCTTATACACTATTGCCAGTCTTCTATTCCTTCTTTATGTGAATCCCACCATATGGGTAGAGTGACCCTCAAGATAACATCTAATGCCAACAATCTTTGTTATTCAGGCAGCTACAACTCAAACACCTTTACAAAAGAGCATATGTCATTCAACCCATCGTACTTGGGTGGGTCACATAACTTTGTTCCAATCCAACACAATGATCGAGTAATGCAGGAACATCATCTAGTTGATACTTCATGCATGCTTTGTTTCCAGTGTTCCAAAACTTTCTCTAAATATGAAGCACATGAGATAATGCTTCTCCAACTTAAGGCACCATCTGGAGTCGGATTAACATAGTCATCCATTCACATAGTTATATTATATAGGTTATCAATTTGATTCCCTTTATTTGGTTCTATATACCTCTTTTCTTCTTTAATATACAATGGTGTGGTAACCTTCAAACCCCCTACTTCAAATATCATTTCCCTTTTCTTTAGATTAATAATCGTTTGATTTTTAAAGGCCCATTCAAACCTCATCAGCGTTGGATATGGATTATTATCATCCATGATCTAGATGACCTCAAAATATACTATACTACACAACACATATATATTCACAGGTTCCGCTAACAATCGACTAATTGGTACTATATTGTTTTGGTTCGCCAATATTTATTGGATGAGAGACCTTCATCACTCTTCTAGGTCATTCGTCATGCTTATCTCCTGATATCTTTTGTACGTTTTATTTTGAGTTATGATTCTGATTCCCTCTTTCCTTCAACTTTGCAAGTAATTGCGGACAGTATTCTAGCACATGATCCAATGCTTTACAATACATGCATGTTTTACAAGGATTCATGAATTCACGAGCTAAGTATCCTAATTGATTATAATTATAGAATATTATTGGTCCTCTACTTCCTCTGCTAAAATCCCCTCTGCCTCAACCTCTGCTAAATCCTCCTCGACCTCTTGGAATAAAGCCTCTTTTATTGTTATACTGTGGAACACCTCCTTCATTCATTGTATTTTCCTCCAAATTTCTATACATATATGAAGTGCACTCTCTCATCAGGTTGAATGAACTACAATCCCTCTCTTCGTTCCCTACAAACTTGCGAAAGCTACAAAATAAATTCAAGGGTGTACTCTAGTATTTCTGTAGAAATGGATAATTAGGAGGATGATGTCCCCATTTCTTGCATATTTCACAGTACCCTCCTCTTGGTAATGGGTTTGGTGCTCCAATCACCAAATAATTTCCAAAGGATGGACATTCGTCCTTATGGTGGCCTTCGGTCCTACACATGATGCACAACACTTGTTCCCTCTTCTCCTTTCCTTTGGTAAGCTATGCTAATTGAATTTTCAACGAAACTAACTATGTCTGGACTTGAACCATCCCTTTATCATTCCCTATAGGAGATGCTTCCAGTTTCATCGTAATCTCCAAAGCTTCAGGATGCGACACAACCTTTTGTTGTATCAACGGGAAACGAATGTGTGTCAATACTACTGCAATAAACCACTCTATGTGTTGTTGATTCATAATTTGGAATGTCATTCTACTCATCAAATCCTTAAATATTTCGTCATAGTCCCAAATTGACTAAGTCTACACTTGTTTGATTTCCTTCAACTCTGTAATGTATTGCGACTCAAAGTTAGGCTTCTTGAATTATTTCAATAACTCTTGTCAAATTTCTACCAATGTCCTCGCTTGACCTGTTGGTATAGTACTCTGCAGTTTCACGTTCTAGACTAACACTCGGCCTTTGAACACCATTACCAACTCCACAATATCTACGACTTCATCCTGGACATTCTTTGCAGCCCAAATTGTCTCACATACAAATTGTCTAACTATAAGTGATTTTGAGAAACATTCATATGTTATCTGAGATCTATGTGACGTACATGGGGTCGTGGGTTCAACAGAAGATCTAGTCTCGATAGGAATTAACAACTATTCTATTGTAGGATTGAACTGAGGATTCTCTCCCTCTCATATTCTCGGTATTTTTACGCTCAGGACTATTGTGTAGGGTTTTCTCCTCTCATACTCAGTGTGTGAATCTACTTTCTCAAACCTAGTTTTCAATCTCTTGTATCTTCTTCCACTACGAAGTACTCCAATTTCGTCTTCCTCTTCTAATACACCTTCTTCATTTATCTACATCCTCATTCCCTCCCTTCCTTATCCAGTTCTTTATTCATTCCTTCCTACCTTCATAACATCCCCTGGTTAGCCCCCAATTCCCCTATGTGCGCAAAGCGCCCTAACAATAAGATTCCATCGTCATCACACATTTTTCACAAAACAACACATTTATCCAAGTACCCAATGCTCTTAGAAACCTCCCATGTAGTCCCTTGAAGAAATCACTTTCCATGACACGAACGACTCGGTACAATCTACTGCAAATTCCATAATATAACCCCGCAGTATGTTATTTAACCAAAAATCAAATGCGCGGGAAGTAGTATTGCTTACAGGCAAAAGCATGCTAATGTGTCTCACTTTTTCCATTTTTTTGGCAATGAAATTTTATAAAAAATGATGAACCTGAAATGTTTTCTCTTAAATCTACAAAATCATCAAGAATTAGACGATAGTATAAGAAAACAAAACTTTTCAATTTGAATAAGATCTTATATGGTATTTTTTCTCAAATTTAATATATATTTTTTATGTGAGTTATTCCATTTTCTTTAAAAGTCAATCATTATTATTTCATGGTTCTTTTAAGCAATGACAAAACCGCCACCCACAATTTCTATATCCATTTTATTTTTTAAATTCCAATTTCCTTAAGAGATTTCTTGTAAATGCTCCCAAGTTTGTTAAACAAATTGTTTTTATCATATTTTTTAATTATTATTAAAATATTAATAAAAATAATAATTTTTTATGTTCATGTCAAAGGGAAACCCCAAAAAATACTATTTTAAATCCTTAAAACCAATTTTTTTTATATAAGTTTGCTAACAACATATAACAGAATGTTAAAATCAATTCTTGAATTTTTTTAAAATATATTTTGAATTTTTATAATATATAATTTGAATAAATTAATAATAACATATTTTATATTATTAAAGATATAATATCTAAATATAAAATATATTTTAAAAAAATAAAAAATATATATATTCAAAATCCACTCATTAAGATTTATAGTGTAGAATTTTTTTAACAAAATATACAAACAATTGATATATTTTGTAAAGCCATAAAGATGGAGATCTTCATGAAAATTGGTTTCATTGAGGGAGTTACAGTGCCAAACCATTTACCATAGCACTTGAACCTAAAACTTAGGTTTGATATTGATAAGTTTGGTCCACATACCATCCGTCATGGAAAGTCGTTCTATTTATGTCTTCGCTCGAAACTTCCTATTTGATATATTTGCTCGAAGGAATTCCATAGCGAAATGTGTGGCAATAGTTCGCTCAAACACATTTATATATGCAGAAGGGCTTTGTTCGAAGGCATTTCAGAACTAGAACGAGTTCTTACATGGAAGGAGTTTGGTTGAACTTATCTATCTATCTATCTATCTATCTATCTATCTATCTATATATATATATATATATATATATATATATATATATAATTGTGTGGAAGGCCTTTGCTATTTTTTTTGGAATAAAAGATTGATTATATATACATTATTAAACATAGTAAACATTGTAAACATATTATGTGTATATAATTGTGTGGAAGGACTTCTCTATTTTTTGGTATAAAAGATTGATTATATATATATTATTAAATATAGTCAACATTTGGTGTTGTATTATTTGTTGTTGACGTTGCATAGCTTTGCACCTTTTCTCCACAAAAGGAAATACAAAGCCAATATTATCATTCATAACAGGTTACAATTTTGGTCGATGTATCTTATAGGATAGTGATCAAAGAGGTTCTTTTTTATGTTAGTGATTATTCAGAACATGATACACTTTTTGTGCAACACTCTTTCAACATATTTTTTTATTCTCTTATAAAGAATAGAGGTGTTTGTAACATCTTGCTCTTGTGAACACCTGATTGGAGTTATTCTTTGAGGAAACTTGCATGCAAGTGATCCAGTTCCTTATATGATTGACTGTTTCACTTATGGATTATGATGATGTTGTGGATATGATGATATGTTATTTGATTATATTTGTATGAACATGTTTTATTGACTGGTTTATCCTTAGTGTGCAGGACTGTGGACTGATTCATGATGTCAATGACATATATGGACCTCCTTGGACTCCAGATCGAGTCAGGGAGTGGATTGTTTATGGTTTGAGTGTTTTTGTTATTTCATATGTGACATATGACTGGTAAATTATGATGGTGATTTTGGATCGCTGACATGTTTCATTGTTGGATGCAATATGGTGATAGCTTGCTAATCAAGCTCACATTTGTATTAAAGGGGTCACGCACGACAACCAGATATATAGAGGGAGAGGTGTGGCAACAACCCTACCACAACCTACTAGCACTCCAGCCATGGCTTGAACTATAGGTTAACGATTACCTAGTTCCAGAGATCCACGATGTCGTGAGGGAAGACTGATATAATCGCTCACGAAGATTCTAAGGGGTGCAGAATAAGACAAGGTCCTTATTCCTTAGAGGCCCTTAGTCTCCCACAAGGTCACTTAACGGAGTATTGACTCCAAGGGCTTGACGTCTACCAAAATCAGTCAAAAGGAGGGTGGCACCCTTGGAGCACATAGTGCATCTTGAAGGGCACGTCACATAAATGAAACATGAATGAAGGTGAGTGATACCCTTGGAACACGTAGTGCTTCTTGAAGGGAATGTCACGATTTCTAACATTGGTGAGTCAATGAACCTAGGTACATAGAAAACAACATCTCGTTTTGACCCGTTTAACGTTAAGATAGTTGTTGCTTGAGTAAAGTTTAAAAATTATAAAATTTCCCTTAAAAACAATTTTGCAAATCCTAGTTGAATTTAAAGCCTAGGTCTAACTAGGACATGAGAACTAAAAATCAATTAAGCAATTAATAAGAGGGGGGGGGGGGNGAAGAAAATGGGGGTGAAATTTTTTTATTTTTATTTTTTTAATGGAGAACTAAATTATTTAAAAGATTAATTGTTGGCTAAGTACAAAACTTGTTAATTTAGAACTTAGACCAAAAAGGGGAAACTTAAATACAAAATAAATGTGGAACATAGAAGAGAATCTAGTCTAGAGAAATTTCCAAATTCAAACTCAACTAAGCTTTAATAAAGGCATCAATCGTGAAGAGAATGTAAGGGAATAAAGAGACATAGAGGAACATTTTTAGGAATGCTTTTAGGCGAGTGAGGGAAATTGACATTTTAAATGAATTTCTTGTGCAACTAAGAGATTTGGTGACAAGTGTATGAGAGAATTTTCCTAATAATAAATTAATAAAAAGAATTTAATGTGTGTTTGACAACTAGTCACTAAGATAACTCTATAAAAGAAATGGCGGTGGAGGAGAATGGATCACGAATGGTAGGCGTAAGGTTACGCTGCCGATATTTTTATTGACTGTTTTTTCTTGTGGGAGTTGGGATGCCCATCTCGATTAGAGAGTCGTAGCGCGAACTTGCGAGGTGAGCTAGGAGCTATCTTTTCTCTCGTTGTGTGCATGACCCCCTTGTGGCTCAGGGAGCTCAAGGAGAAGAAGAGTACCCCTAGCGTTGGATGGGGAGGTAACGGTGAGGTCTTAGCGATTAGCAAACAAGAGCGAGGAGGTTCGCCAGTAGCCGAAGAATGTCTCCAAGCCCAGTTTCGTTGGTGACGGTAATTTCGATATGTTAAATGGTACTAGGTTGATGGCATGTGTATGTTTTAATTTTCACAATTCTAATTTCTCTTTAATTTCACAATGAATCTAATTGTAATAAGGATTATATAGGTAATTTGATGTCGCTCTATTTTCGCGATGGATCTAATTGTAATAGGTTGATTATTTATAATTTTTCTTGGTTGTACTATTTTTCTGACATCATTTGGAAATCTTCTCGATGCTGGAATTTATAATTAAAATATAGTTCATAATAGATGTTTTATGTAATAGCGTTACATGGCATCAATTTGTATTGTAATTTTAATATTAGTTGATGATTCTCGTCGGAAATCCATAAAATGATCATGCTAAATTTATGGGTTCGCTGCGTCATTCATGACAGAGTTAAAAAGGGAGAACAAAACTTATGTGGGTGTTTCCCATTCCTTTCATGGTTCCTGCATTTAATTATATTGTGTGCTTCTTACTTTTGCAGTCCTGGTTTATGATTTCGACTCGTGGAACTTATGAGATTTATTAAATAAAAATAAAAAATAAAAAAAACCCTCGTTTTTAGATGAATGTGTTGATATAGAAAGAAGTGGATTTAAAGGAACCTGAAAGCAAGAAAAATATCTCAAATACAAAGAACGATTTAGTGAACTGAACTAAAAAAAAAAAAAGTCGAGGACAAAGAAAACCCCCTCTTCGTTCGTTCATCAAATCCCATTTCCCTTTATGAATTGAAAGTTGGGATTATGGTCAGGTCATGTGAACGGATGAAAACTCGCTCCTTCATTTCCGAAACTTGATGCGGTAGTTCCTAATTCGTTTGAGACTTGCCTCACTACACTTTAAAAAAAAAAAAGTCCAATAAAACAAGTTTCTGACTAGATACCAGAATGAAAGGAATAGTAAAGGAAACCAACGGTTCCACTTATTTTCTATCCAATCTCTTTACCTCAATGATCTCCCCATAGAGATCGATTCCTTGCTTCCATGAATCCAAGGAATTGCCCACAGATTTTTCCTGTACAAGTGATTTGGTAGTTTACTACCAACGGTTTCCTTACCTTGCCAGAGAAGCTCACAAGAAAACCTCTCTACATAGATAACGGACTAGGTTCCTTCCTTACCTTGCCAGAAAATCTCACAAGAAAACCTCTTTTCCTGGATAAAGGATTGCGTTCCTTCCTTACCTTGCATGGTGGATTTACCAGACAACACGAAAAACCCCTCTGCGTGGTCGATCGAGATTGTGAGTCCTCACCTGAAGTCTCTGCGCGTTGGAAGGCCACCTGACATATTTATTGTTGTTGTGCCTCTATGATGTTCTCTTGATGAATCGATCTGAGTTGGCACCCAACTCCGCCTCGCATGATATCACCCCGGGTTGCCTCCACAACAACGCTAATTTTGTAATCTTCCTGTCAAGATTTTAAATTTAAATAAACTTGATATAAATTAATTTAATAAACATGATATATTTACTCAGGCCTTGTAATAAAATACAACGTCCAGGTTTATTAAAAGTGGCTTAATTAAATTAAATCTAATTAATCGTACAAGTTATACACATAAAATAAATCGTATATATACTGAACTAAGGATTGATTTAGAACCCAGAAGACAATAGTTAGTATTGTAGAAGGAGAAATTAATGAAGTAAAGTTACTCTTAAGAACAATCGATTCTTAAGAAGACCTGTGCATGTTCAACTTCTTTGATGTGTCGAAGATACAACAACTTTTTCTAGTGGCTTGACTATACCAGTGACAACTCATCCTCATCACGATCCATGCCATTCCTATCAAGGGATTGATATCCTCAACGTTGTCAACAATTTGGTCATCCCGTCTTTGGAAGTGTTTTATTTAGATTGTAGACCGAAGGTGAAGGACAAGAGTTAGTCACTGTAGGTTAACATCTACTATCATTGGAAGA
>ML784736.1:1149147-1159849 GCA_009831015.1 Picea engelmannii
TTGGCATTATATTTTGCAATTTCGTTCAGCCATGATATTGTAGAGTTTGTTTATATTGTGATCATGCGTCCCTTAGGTTATGATGTCAGGTGTTTTGCATTGATATGAATTATGTGATTTTGTAAATTTCTTATTGTGCTTCGCTATTCATAGACGTAACGAAGGGGTCGTTACATCCCCCTTGATCTGAACGGAGGATTTTGATGGATTTTCCTGTCTACTTTTCCAACATGGTTCTAAATTCCTTAAAGTACTTGAAAACATCAATTTTTATTTTAAGGAAGTAAACCCATGTGTGTCTCGTACAATCATCAATAAATAACAGAAAGTAAAATGCACCTCCTAAAGACCTAGTTTGCATAGGCCTGCAAACATCAATATGTAGAAGATCTAACACATCTCTCTTTTTCTTATCAGGATTAGATGGGAATTCATCTATGTGCATCTTTCCTAATGCACATCCATCACAAGTAACATTCTCATTATTTAACATGGGAAGTCCTTCAACCATATTCTTTTTTTTGTAATAACAATAAATTAAGATGATTGATGTGGCCATACCTTTGATGTCAAAGAATCTATGTTGGCATAGTTGCAAAAGTCAATGCATGATGTTCTTTGCTAGTAACATCAAGTTTGTATAGGCCTCCTGCTTTGACTCTTGTTGCAACAATTTTGAATCGGTCTAGTAGATCCTTCACTTTGCAATAATTCTTGAAGAATTCAACCTTCAAGTTCTGATCTGTAATGGTGGACATAGAGATCATTTTTTTCTTTATCCCTGGCATATAAACAACATTATGAATGTGATGAATAGTACCATTTAACATTGTCACAGGAATGTCTCCATATCCCTTGATCTGATGAGTGCGGTCATCTCTGAGATATATGTTGGCTCCATTCTATGTTTCTTTAGAATTAGTGTACGACATCTTATTACATGTCATATGTACTGATGCTTCAGAATCCACAAACCAGGCATCAAAATCATCTGATTCAGCAGATAAAGCAACGTTCGACACAAACAGCCTAAGATCCCTTGAATCAAAATTCAGGGGTTCATTAATATCATCACTAGCAATAAACAATCTGAGATCATGATTTGAAGATTTTTCTACATAATGACCTCAATGTGTTCTAGGTTTATTCCTGGTCTCATCACTCTTCTTCTTATGAGAGTATTTAACAATATGTCGAGGTTGACCACAATAAAAGAAACTCTTTGACTCATTCCTGTCAAATTCCATACCTTGATTGGGCCTTGGAGATTGTCTTCTCTGCGATGAACTGCCTCTCTGCCATGAACTTCCTCCTCTGACTCTTTCTCCTGATATCCCTCTCACAGATCTGTTTTTTGACCACAATGCCAAATCTTTATTCCGAGGCTTCAGATTCCCGTGTCTCTCTTCTTTTTTGCGGAAAAATACCTATCAGTTCATCAAATGTAGGAGGTTTCTCCCTTGCTGCTAGACCTGTTATGAACATCTGATAATCTTCTAGCATAACATTTAAGGTAATAATGACCAAATCAGTGTTGGAAATAATTTCCCCTATATTTCCTAGCTTGTCTTTCACCTCTTTAATATGACCCAAAAATGAACTAACAGATTCATTTCCATCCATCTTAATGCCTAGAAATTTAGTTTTCAGGAACAAAATGCGATTTTTGTTGCGAGTTTCATAGAATGCTTTAAGAACTGTCTAGGTTTCAACATAAGTGTTAGATTCTCTAATATGTGGAATTATGCTATCTTTGACAAACACGTGCAACAATACCTTTGCCTTGTTTTTGCACTTATCCCAGTCTTGGATCTGTGTTGCTGTCGCACCGACAACCACATCTGGTTTCACTTCAGTTCCCTTTGCAATGTTCCAGACACCATAGCCTTCCATGAGCGTCTGCATCTTGAATTTCCAGTTAATGAAATTCGAGCCATCTAACTTATTGGCTTCATTGAGGTAGGTCTTTGCCAGAGGATTCACCATCTATGCAAGTGTCTTCTCGTTTCATCATACAATAAATCCTTGTATCACCAAACACACTTCAATATTGAAGGTGGTGAATCACCAAGAATATCAAACTTTCGTCAAGTTTTAGTTCGTCACTCTGCCTTTGGATCCACCGATCTGTCTCTATCTCGTTTTAATGTAAGTGGATTTCATAACAATTTAAAAAATATATTTAAACTTTAATTTAAAATGAAAAAACAAAAATAATTTTAAATATCTGATTTTAAATTTCATAGATTATATTTTTATGGCAGCATTACAGTTAATTAATCTTTTTTTAACATGAATATTAATTAATGAAATTAAAAAAATTATAAATTATTGTTTTAGATACATTAAATTAATAAATGGTTTCTAAAAAATAACAATCTTTTAATAAAGGAAAAAAATAACAATCTTTTAATAAATGGTTTCAAGTTATAAGCTACATATCATACTACAAATTAATTGTTTATTCAAGTTATAAGCGATATATCCTATTACACATTACTTATTCATTAAAAGAAAATATTCATGTCTTTAAAATAAGAATTTATCATTAAAAAAAATTGAAAATTTTATATGTATAAATTCAAGATAGTATTAAGAAATATTAGACATAAAGCTATTTTTATTTGCTAAAAAATTATATAATTTAAAATTATAAATATAAATTTATCAAAAAAATTAGCATAAATTTCAACATTTAATAAATTTAATATATATTTTTGTTCTTTAAAAATGTGAATTTCAATCACCTTAAATTTTACTTCAATTATTGTTAATTTTTTTTTAATAATAATGATGATAATTAACTTCTAATAACCATTAAAAAATAATGATTTGAAAATGCATACAATAAAAAAAAATTAAAACAAATTTATACTTGATATATTGCTTGTTATATTGTGTTTGATTAGTTATAATTATTTATATAATAATAATAAACAATTATTGAATTAAAAAACTGTCATTTTCCTTAAAAAAATTATATTATATTTAATTAATTAAATTTATATATAAAATAATAATAAATAAATAAATTTAATATAACTAAAACAAATATTGTAATATAATATTTAATGTTTTATTGTATTCAAAATATTAATATTTTATATTTATTAAAAAAATTATAAAAATACAAATATGTACATAACTATGAGAACGTATCATCGATACATATGGAAAAAACATATTTGAATTAACAATTTAGATAGAATTTATTTTTATAGTTTTTTCTTAAAGTTTTGTTTTAGACATAATTTTATGGTGTTTAAAATTATCCAAAAAAATATAACTCTATAAATATTCATTCTCTAAATATTTAATATCACTATAAATATTAACTCTATATTTTAAATTTCTATTTAATTTAAAATAAATATAATCTAATTAACTTGAAAAAACTAAAAGAAAAGTTAGTTATAGCCCTGCTTGAAAGACGAACATATTGTGTGAATGTTAGAGAAATCTTTGGAGAAAGGTTGCATTGGGATTTTGAAAGAAAGCTATGGTACAATTTTATTATTGGGACTTTCCTCTTAGGTTAACATTTAATAAAGGCATAACCATAACGTGTAGTATAATTTAAAATAAATATAAAAATATGAATATGTACATAACTATGAGAACGTATCATCGATACATATGGAAAAAACATATTTGAATTAACAATTTAGATAGAATTTATTTTTATAGTTTTTTCTTAAAGTTTTGTTTTAGACATAATTTTATGGTGTTTAAAATTATCCAAAAAAAAATAACTCTATAAATATTCATTCTCTAAATATTTAATATCACTATAAATATTAACTCTATATTTTAAATTTCTATTCAATTTATAATTAAAAAATAAAACAATTTTACATCAATATTATTAAAAAACAAAAAACTTACTAAAATAACTAATATTTATTAAACATAACTTTAACAATAAATTAAGAAGTTTCATATAGTACTGTAACAGTTCTGACTACATATTTTTAAATATTATCTAAATTATAATAAAAACGCATTTTCCATCATTATTAAAAAAACAAAAATCCCACTAAAATCAAAAATTAAAATTCCACTACATATTTTTAAACCCTCATCCAAATTATAATAAAAATAATTTCCCATTATTATTGAAAAACAAAAATCCTAGTGCAATCATAAAATAAAACTTGTGCATTAATATAACTTAGAATTATGAGAAACAAAGACAGGTGAGGCTACGTTCAAATTCTATATCATTGAATGACGACTGATTACATAATTATATAGGAAACTACTCTACTTAGTCGGTTACATCAAACCACATAAAACTAGAATCTACATTAAGTGAACTAGAGTTCGACTACATTACTGACTATTGACTAATAGAGTTCTTCTACGTAACTATCTCTTGCAACTGACTCTTGTTCAATTATTTCCAAGTCTCCCCCTAAATGGAGAATGGATTGACTTCTACACCTAACATCTCCCTAAACAGTTGGAACTTAATCTTTCCAAGAGGCTTATTGAAAATATGAGTAACATTTTCAGTAGTATTACAATACATAAGAGCTATTTCATTTGACTGCAACTTTTCTCTAACAAAATGAAACTGAGCATAAACATGCTTTGTCCTTGCATGAAAAATCGGATTCTTCGCAACATTTATTGAACTTTGATTATCACATTTGATCATTGTAGGTTCCTTTTGTTCTTTTCCAACATCTTGAAGAAGTCTTCTCAACCAAAAAGCTTCACAAGTTGTTGCACACAAGGCTTTATATTCTACTTCAGTAGAAGACAAAGATATAGTAGGCTCCAATGCCAAACGCATATCCAGTGGTTGAACTTCGATCATCCGGATTGCCAACCCAAACAGAATCTGAGTAACATGTCAACTCAACATAGATGCATCAATATATTAAATACCATAATCAAGTGTTCCTTTTAGATACTTAAGTACTTCCTTTGTTGCATTCCAATGGCTTTCTAGAGGTTTCGCCATAAACTGACTTAACACACTCATAGAGTATGGAATATCAGGTCTAGTTGTGGTGACATAATTCAAACTACCCACCATCTGTTTATACATAGTGCCATTCACTTCCTTCGAACCATCATCACAAGAAAGTTTTGCATTCTGCTGCATGGGAACGATAGAAGATTTACACTGATCCATTTTAAATCTCTTAATTACTTCTCTCGCATACTTACTCTGACAAACAAAACTTTGTCATTCATTTATCCAAACTTCAAGACCTAGGCAATAGTGTAACTCACCAAGATCTTTCATTTCAAAAACTTGTGACAACTGCTCCTTGATTTCGTCAATTAATTTCCCTGCATTTCCTGCAATTATTAAATCATCAACATATAAGGAAATCAATACTATATAACCTTTCTCATCAAATTTGGTATACAGATTTGGATCACTTTTGCTCCTCATAAAACCTTGTTGGAGAAAGAAGGAGCCTATATTCTCATACCATGACCTAGGTGCATGTTTTAGTCCATACAATGCTTTCTTTAACTTACAAACTAAGTGTTCTTTCCCTTGTTCCACAAACCCTTCAGGTTGAGTAAGGTAAACCTCCTCCTTTAACTCACCTTTCAAAAATGAAGATTTAACATCTAATTGGTGCAGTTTCCAATGATACTTTGTAGCTAAAGCAATTAACCATATGATAGTATTCAATTTAGCTACTGGTGCAAATGTTTCAACATAATCAATACCTTCTATTTGTAAATACGCCTTTGCCACCAGTCTAGCCTTATATTTATCTGCACTACCATCTGATTTAAAATTGGGTTTGTATATCCATTTTTGTCCAATGGGATTCTTATGTTTAGGCAATTCATTCAATTCCCAGGTATTGTTTTTCATTATAGATTCATATTCTTCTTCCATTGCATTTCTCCATTCATCATGTTAATTTGCTTCATCAAAACTCATGGGTTCTACGACATTTGAAATGCTACTAATTAGGGAATAGTCTCTATACCTCTCAGGGAGTCAAACCTATCGTGAAGATATTTTCAATTGATTATCTTCCTCCCCACTTTGTAAAGATATGTCTTCGCCTCTAGGTGAACTATGATTGCTTGAAGTGTCAATATCACTGATCCCTTTTTGTTGCTACTTCTGATGTCGCTACGGCTGTGGATGCTCTTGTGGTGGTTGTTGCAGCTGCGATGGTTGTTGTTTCTCTTCTTTAACTCCAACAAGAAGTCTATGCCATTCCTCATGACTATTGTCGTCATGATTTCCTACTTCCTTCTCATGGAAAAGTACATCTCTACTTGCAAATACTTTGTGAGTAGAAGGATCAAACAATTTGTATGCTTTGAATCTAGAACAGTACCCTATGAAAATACATTTAATGGATTTAGCATCCAATTTCTTCATATTCTCCTTTGGAATATGAGCAAAATCCTTACACCCAAATAATTTCAAATTATGAACTGCAGGTTTGGAACCATACAAGGCTTCGAAAAGAGTAACATTATCAAGACACCTTGTTGGACTTCTATTCTTTAAATAAATTACAATATTTATGGCTTCAACCCAAAATCCATTTGAGAGATTCTTACATTTCATCAATCTGCGTGCACACTCTACCAGAGTTTTGTTTTTCCTTTCAGCGACTCCGTTCTACTGTGGAGTGTGAGGTACTGTAAACTACTGTATTATTCCATGATATTTGCAATATTTGTTGAGGTCCCCTGATTTATACTCTCGCCCTTGATCTGAACGGAGGATTTTTATGGATTTTCCTGTCTACTTTTCCACCATGGTTCTAAATTCCTTAAAGTACTCGAAAACATCAATTTTTATTCTAAGGAAGTAAACCCATGTGTGTCTCGTACAATCATCAATAAATAACAGAAAGTAAAATGCACCTCCTAAAGACCTAGTTTGCATAGGCCTGGAAACATCAATATGTAGAAGATCTAACACATCTCTCTTTTTCTTATCAGGATTAGATGGGAATTCATCTATGTGCATCTTTCCTAATGCACATCGATCACAAGTAACATTCTCATTCTTTAACATGGGAATTCCTTCAACCATATTCTTTTTTTTGTAATAACAATAAATCAGGATGATTGATGTGGCCATACCTTTGATGCCAAAGAATCTATGTTGGCATAGTTGCAAAAGTCAATGCATGATGTTCTTTTCTAGTAACATCAAGTTGGTATAGGCCTCCTTCTTTGACTCTCGTTGCAACAGTTTTGAATCGGTCTAGTAGATCCTTCACTTTGCAATAATTCTTGAAGAATTCAACCTTCAAGTTCTATCTGTAATGGTGGACACAGAGATCAATTTTTTCTTTATCCCTGGCATATAAACAACATTATGAATGTGATGAATAGTACCATTCAACATTGTCACATGAATGTCTCCATAGCCCTTGATCTGATGAGTGCGGTCATCTCCGAGATATATGTTGGCTCCATTCTATGTTTCGTTAGAATTAGTGTACCACATCTTATTACATGTCATATGTACTGATGCGACAGAATCCACAAACCAGGCATCAGAATCATCTGATTCAGCAGATAAAGCAACGTTAGACACAAACAGTCTAAGATCCCTTGAATCAAAATTCATGGGTTCATTAATATCATCACTAGCAATAAACAATCTGAGCTCATGATTTGAAGATTTTTCTACATAATGACCTCAATGTGTTCTAGGTTTATTCCTGGCCTCATCACTCTTCTTCTTATGACAGTCTTTAACAATATGTCGAGGTTGACCACAATAAAAGAAAATCTTTGACTCATTCCTGTCAAATTGCATACCTTGATTGGGCCTTGGAGATTGTCTTCTTTGCGATGAAATGCCTCTCTGCCATGAACTTACTCCTCTGACTCTTTCTCTTGATATCCCTCTCACAGATCTGGTTTTTGACCACAGTGCCAAATCTTTATTCTGAGGCTTCAGATTCCCGTGTCTCTCTTCTTTTTTGCAACAAAATACCTTTCAGTTCATCAAATGTAGGAGGTTTCTCCCTTGCTGCTAGACCTGTTATGAACATCTGATAATCTTCTAGCATAACATTTAAGGTAATAATGACCAAACCAATGTTGGAAATAATTTCCCCTATGTTTCCTAGCTTGTCTTTCACCTCTTTAATATGACCTGAAAATGAACTAACAGATTCATTTCCATCCATCTTAATGCCTAGAAATTTAGTTTTCAGGAACAAAATGCGATTTTTGTTGCTAGTTTCATAGAATGCTTTAAGCACTATCCAGGTTTCAACAGAGGTGTTAGATTCTCTAATATGTGGAATTATGTTATCTTTGACAAACACGTGCAACAATACCTTTGCCTTGTTTTTGCACTTATCCCAGTCTTGGATCTGTGTTGCTATCGCACCGACAACCGCATCTGGTTTTACTTCAGTTCCCTTTGCAATGTTCCAGACACCATAGCCTTCCATGAGCGTCTGCATCTATAATTTCCAGTTAATGAAATTCGAGCCATCTAACTTATTGGCTTCATTGAGGTAGGTCTTCGCCAGAGGATTCACCATCTATGCAAGTGTCTGCTCATTTCATCATACAATAGATCCTTGTATCACCAAACACACTTCAATATTGAAGGTGGTGAATCACCAAGAATATCAAACTTTCGTCAAGTTTTAATCCGTCACTCTGCCTTTGGATCCACCGATCTGTCTCTATCTCGTTTTAATGTATGTAGATTTCATAACAATTTAAGAAATATATTTATACTTTAATTTAAAATGAAAAAACAAAAATAATTTTAAATATCTGATTTTAAATTTCATAGATTATATTTTTATGACAGCATTACAATTAATTAATCTTTTTTTAACATGGATATTAATTAATGAAATTAAAAAAATTATAGATTATTGTTTTAGATACATTAAATTAATAAATATTTTCTAAAAAATAACAATCTTTTAATAAATGATTTCAAGTTATAAGCTACATATCATACTACAAATTAATTGTTTATTCAAGTTATAAGTGATATATCTTATTACACATTACTTATTTATTAAAAGAAAATATTCATGTCTTTAAAATAACAATTTATCATTAAAAAAAATTGAAAATTTTATATTTATAAATTCAAGATAGTATTAAGTAATATTAGACATAAAGCTATTTTTATTTGCTAAGAAATTATATAATTTAAAATTATAAATATAAATTTATAAAAAAAAATAGCATAAATTTCAACATTTAATAAACTTAACATATATTTTTTTTCTTTAAAAATGTGAATCTCAATAACCTTAAATTTTACTTCAATTATTGTTAATTTTTTTTTAATAATGATGATGATAATTAACTTCTAATAACCATAAAAAAATAATGATTTGAAGATGCATAAAATAAAAAAATTAAAACAAATTTATACTTGATATATTGCTTGTTATATTGTGTTTGATTAGTTATAATTATTTATATAGTAATAATAAACAATTATTGAATTAAAAAACTATCATTTTCCTTAAAAAAAAAATTATATTATATTTAATTAATTAAATTTATATATAAAATAATAATAAATAAATAAATTTAATATAACTAAAACAAATATTGTAATATAATATTTAGTGTTTTATTGTATTCAAAATATTAATATTTTATATTTATTAAAAGAATTATAAAAATACATATATGTACATAACTATGAGAACGCATCATCGATACATATGGAGAAAACATATTTGAATTAACAATTTAGATAGAATTTATTTTTTTAGTTTTTTCTTAAAGTTTTGTTTTAGACATAATTTTATGGTGTTTAAAATTATCCAAAAAAAAATAACTCTATAAATATTCATTCTCTAAATATTTAATATCATTATAAATATTAACTCTATATTTTAAATTTTTATTTAATTTATAATTAAAAAATAAAACAATTTTACATCAATATTAATAAAAAACAAAAAACTTACTAAAATAACTAATATTTGTTAAACATAACTTTAACAATAAATTAAGAAGTTTCATATAGTACTACATATTTTTAAATATTGATCTAAATTATAATAAAAACGCAATTTTCATCATTATTAAAATACAAAAATCCCACTAAAATCAAAAATTAAAATTCCACTACATATTTTTAAACCTTCATCTAAATTATAACAAACATAATTTCCCATTATTATTGAAAAACAAAAATCCTAGTGCAATCATAAAATAAAACTCGTGCATTAATATAACTTAGAATTATGAGAAACAAAGACAGGTGAGGCTATGTTCACATTCTATATCATTGAATGACGACTCATTGCATCATTATATAGGAAACTACTCTACTTAGTTGGTTACATCAAACCACAGAAAACTAGAATCTACATTAAGTGAACTAGAGTTCGACTACATTACTGACTCTTGACTAATAGAGTTCTTCTACGTAACTATCTCTTGCAACTAACTCTTGTTCAATTATTTCCAAGTCTCCCCCGTAATGGAGAATGGATTGACTTCTACACCTAACATCTCCCTAAACAGTTGAAACTTAATCTTTCCAAGAGGCTTAGTGAAAATATCAGTAACATTTTAGCCCAAAGGGGTTGGATCCAGTGGTGGAAACCGAGGAGTTTTTCACCGTTGGGCAAGGTTGAATTCTCGTGAGGGATTTATCTGGGGCCATGGGGACACCTTGAGGTAGTGGTCGAACGTGTGGTTGCACCCAGAGATACTATAATAAATGGTATCGTGACCCGTGCACACA
>ML784736.1:1169883-1183275 GCA_009831015.1 Picea engelmannii
CAAGCAGTGAGATTAGACTGTGACAGTCAGAGTGCAATATTCCTGGCAAAGAACCCATCTTATCATTCGAAGACAAAGCATATTGATGTTCAGTATCACTTTGTGAGAGACATGGTTGAGGAAAAGAAGGTGTTGCTGGAAAATGTTGACACTTTGAAGAATGATGCAGATTCATTGACAAAGTCTGTGAGCACAGAAAAGTTCTCTTGGTGTAGAGTAACAATGGGCATTGTTGACTATATAATCCCCTGGACCCTTGGATGCAAAGAAAACAACAAGTGGGAGAATGTTGGGTGTGTGTTATATTCTTTGCATGTGTGTGTGTGTGGGTGTGTCAGATACAACAACTACGTCTGACGATCCCTTCACCTAGGGGGGTCCCAGGGGGGGGCAGGTATGCCCCCCTGGTTACGCGCAGCGTTCGGCACCGGGAAACGTCCCCAATTTTTTTTTTTGGGCGGTTTTTGCTATTTTTAGCTGATTTGTAAATTAATCCCAGATTAAGGGATTAGGGTTTTCGTATCTACGGAATACCTAAAAACATTGTATATATTGTATGGCGAATGGTGAAATTCGATATAATGAAAATAAGAAAGGTTTTCCCGGTTGAGGGTTTTCGGTAAAAATCTCTGTGTAATCTGTGTATGAGCCATTGATTAATTTCCGTATTGCTTAAGAATCTATATGCATTGCTTTACTTCACAGGTTTAAAACTTACAGATCCCTCCCTCCTGGCCAGAACTAAGAAAATTTCCAAACACTATTCCCCTTGGAAAATTAGGCTGGAGGAACAAGAGTTTTTAAAGTGGAGATCCTCATTGGAGAAGCATATCCTGCAGGTGGATGGTGCTTCGAAAGGGAATCCTGGGCCCGCTGGAAGTGGAGGTGTCCTACTTGACATCTCAGGGAAAATTGTGCTCAACTTTTCCTGGGGGTTGGGCCTGAACACCAACAACACAGCTGAAATTTTAGCAATCTGGGAGGGGCTTGCTCAAAACAGAAGGTTATCAATTACAAATTTGGTTGTCATAGGGGACTCTAGAATATTTATCCACGCTCTCAATCAGAGGAAGGCTCCCAAAAACGTGGGCTTGGCTCACTATTATAGGAAGTTTCTAGTCCATATGAAAGATTTTGAAGAGGTGAAGTTCTTCTACGTCCTCAGGAATCTTAATCAACTGGCAGACCATGAAGCAAACAGAGGCACCTCTCTGGCCTAGGGAGTCATCAACGTAAATGGAGTTGAAAATCATGGACCAATCCCTTAGAGTCTGGGGAGAAGGAACCGATCGGAGTGCTCCTGTCAGAAAATGCAGATGTCTGAAATTTGTCAGGAAGGAATCCAAAGTGCAGGCGCCAAGGAATATATGCTGAAACGGTGTTGTGTCATATGTTGAAACACAGTGTTGTATCTTATGCTGAAACACAATGTTGGAATAGATGTTGAAACACAGTGTTGGAACAGATGCTGAAACACTTATGCTGAAACAGTGCTGTATCATATGCTGAAACACAATGCTGTGACTTATGCTGAAACACAGTGCTGGAACAGATGTTGAAACACAGTGTTGGAACAGATGATGAAACACAGTGCTGGAACTTATGCTGAAACGGTGCTGGAACATATGCTGAAACACAGTGTTGTAACAGCTGAAACACAGTGTTGTAACATATGTTGAAACACAGTGCTGGAACAGATGCTGAAACACAGCGCTGGAACTTATGCTGAAACATTGTTGGAACTTATGCTGAAATAGTGTTCCACCATATGCTGAAACACCGCTGCAACAATTGCCGAAACAGTGCTGAGATATATGGTGCTGAGTCAGTGACTGGAGATTCGGCAATTAAATTTAATCCTGCTCTCTTAGAAGACGTACAGGAACTAGTTAAGTTCACAAGTCTACAGCTTTAAAAGTAGATTGGTTCAGAAAGACAGGCCCGCAGAAATGCGAGGCCATTTTGTACTCTATTCTGTGGCTAACATTTATTGAACTTTGATTATCACATTTTGTACTCTATTCTGTGGATCTGTGTTGCTGTCGCACCGACAACCGCATCTGGTTTCACTTCAGTTCCCTTTGCAATGTTCCAGACACCATAGCCTTCCATGAGCGTCTGCATCTTGAATTTCCAGTTAATGAAATTCGAGCCATCTAACTTATTGGCTTCATTGAGGTAGGTCTTCGCCAGAGGCTTCACCATCTATGCAAGTGTCTGCTCATTTCATCATACAATAGATCCTTGTATCACCAAACACACTTCAATATTGAAGGTGGTGAATCACCAAGAATATCAAACTTTCGTCAAGTTTTAGTCCGCCACTCTGCCTTTGGATCCACCGATCTGTCTCTATCTCATCTCTTAGCTTTCTTAAAAGAAATATAATAAATCCTTAAAAAAGAAACCTTAACACCACTCAATGCATAAAAAAAATATAAATTTCTTAAAAAAATAAACTTTTTTTTTTAATACACACTTATATCCATCTTAATAAACTTTAATATCCACTTTATAAATTTTATTCCTCAAAAAATATTCATTTAATAAAAAGTTTATTCCTCACAAAATATTCACTTAATAAAACGTTTATACTTCACATCCACTTTAAATCGTAGGCCATCCTGTAATAACTCCTTCACGATTTATAAAGTGAAAAAATTTAACTCACCAATTTAAATCGTGGTAGCAATATAACCTCACACTTTAACCTGTCCTCAAAGCTTATGCAACAAAAATACCATGCAGTAAAAAAAATAAAACTTATACTTCATGAAAACTCACGATTTCCACACCTCACGCTTCTATTAGAGTGCGGCGAGTCCACACCACACTATGCACTTGGAGTGCAGAAATCTCACCTGTTTCCTCACCTTATGTTACTATTAGAGTGTGGTGAGTCCGCACCTCACGCTACTATTAGAGTGCGGCGAGTCCGCACGTCACTATGCACATGGAGTGCGGCAATCTTTAAGAATTTATGCATTGTAATACACAGTTGGAGTGCGGAAATTTTAGGTTTACAAACGTGTGTAAAGTTTGAGTAGTATGTTGTCGCACCCTTCCAAAGGAGGGACCTGCAGACTTCTAGAAATTGACGCACCTCCTTTTTGTGGCTCCTCACTTCCGCAGTTTTGATACCAACTTAGAATTATGAGAAACAAACACAGGTGAGGCTACACTCACATTCTATATCATTGAATGAGGACTCATTACATAATTATATAGGAAACTACTCTACTTAGTAGGTTACATCAAACCACAAAAAACTAGAATATACATTAAGTGAAGTAGAGTTTAACTACGCTACTGACTCTTGACTAATCGAGTTCTTCTAAGTAACTATCTCTTGCAATTGACTCTTGCTCCATTATTTCCAAGTATATACCCATGCAATGATTAATGATCTGGCTACATCTCTCTATGGTTAGAAGTCAATCAGGTACATTTTGGGTTTGGTAAGGTTATACCTCTCTTAAATAAAAACTACTATGGATAGATGACGATCAATAAGAAGCAAGTTGCATAGGTTTTAATGCTGCAACAGATGGTATATACATTTGCGGATATATCGTGACATAGATACCAAGACAATCCGATAATATATATAACAGCTGCATTAAAGTCTCTGCAGCACGCTGCTTATTGATCGCCATGGATGGACTGCCTTGATCTTGATTCGATGACGTGAGTACAACTTCTATAGACAATGCATGTTTGGCCTTAGCTTCCTCCTAGCCAAAATTTAAAAGGCCATACATTTAACATCGATCAATTCGCTTGTCAAGTTGTCCTTTACTGCGTCGTCATGAATCGAGAGGTAGAAAGGCAGAGTAAGTAATGAAGTACTTTGCTAGTGATAATAAAATAAACATTAAATAGATTGAAAGGTTTATCTTTTTATATTTCAAAACATAAAAAAATTATAGAATAAAAATTCAAAAAACACATTTATACTTTCCAAAATAACTTATTTAGCGAGTATTGACGAAAAGGTTTTGTAACCACGCGGAGTTTGGCCGCACCTCTAATTGAATTGAATGTTGAAATGCCATAATCTGATACATCAGTTTTTTCCTAAATCTTCACTCCAATCACCATTCAAGAGAAATACACTCACAATATATAGAAAAATTATTAAAAAAACAAAATAAAAAATTATTAGACGTATATAAAAATTTTTGTTAAATACCAGAACCTTTAACTCAGCTGAATGCTTATTGAGCCAACAGTTATAAGGAGTGACAAGGTCGAGACTGACCGTCTGAACATTGATCAACTTTGTTGAAAACCTCGTAAGGGGTGAGAAGGATGAGTTTGGCTGCACCTTAATTTTGGCAGATCGGTTTTGCCACTAAACCTCCAATCGCTATATCAGTAGAAAAAAATAATTAAATGCTTGCCATATCAAAGAATTATGAAATGAGAAGGGTAAATTGTGCAGATTTATATTTAAAAAATTTCATCAATCCTTTCCAGCATAGGATACTTACTCAATACAGCTTTTTAGAAATTTTAGGCATTTAATTTAAATTTGTATACTATATTTAACATATCATACACACTACAAAGATGGATATTTGGAAAAAGTCTTCAATACTTTCCCAGCATATAATATGGGTTTTAGCGTTTACCATATTTTGTCATTCTTAAACACATGTTACAAATTTAGTATCTAGCTTTTACCATATTTAAGCATCCGTTATAGATTTAGTATTAACTTTAGTATCGATTACATGTACTTTGTTTGACTTGCAAAAATAATTAATTCCATTCAAGTACTTTATATAGATTTAGTATTAACTTTAGTATCGATTACATGTACTTTGTTTGACTTGCAAAAATAATTAATTCCATTCAAGTACTTTATAAAAGTGTAGAATGAATTTAAATATTTTAAACAACATGATTTTATGAATATTTCTATATAACATGACTCATTAAATTTAGATATGATTTAGGAAATTTAGATATTTTTTATTGGTGAGTTTATATAACTATTTTAGAACAATGTTTTATTTAAGTGACGTCCTATTGAAGCCCTCCATTAAATTAGAATTAATACAGGTTAAGCGGTCACCACACACGTCATATTACTTATATAAGATATGAACTCTAGTCAGGTTTGGAATTTGAACCCGTGGATAAGAAATTCACACGTCATTATTGACAGACATCAAAATATCAAAAAAGTCAAATTGACGTTTAACTGTGTAGATTTCCAATCAAAATATATTGTAGTTACTTACACGATAGAGGTTTATAAGTATATACGGTCTAGGTTAATAACTATAAATCATGGCTTCAACCATCAAGGAACTAGGTAAGAGCAGAGTAGTGAGGTTGATGACACATGGACAATGTTAGTTGAGGGAATAAATGGATACCCAAATTACAAAATTTCAACGCTCCAACCTCGGTCTTCTTCGCTTCAGCGTTCAACTTTTCTCTATGAGTGTGATTTCCAAGTCTCCCACTAGCTGGAGCATTGAGATTGGATCTACTCAGCATAAAATTTATGATAGTAAAATTTACACAATATACAAATATTTTTACATTTATGATTTTTGGTAAAAGGTGAAGTGACAGAAAAATAATTTAACCGTCATCAATTTTTCTCTTGACAAGCTGGGTAAATTTGAAATTAGGCCGGACTCTATATGGAAATGAGAGTCGTTGTGTTTGTGTATGTAGCGATTATGGATCACTACCTAAATAAATGTACCCATGCATCCTACCCAGTTTTGTTTCAATTTCAATAAAAAGATCTCTTTGGCTTGTATGAAGTTCGAGAAAATACCGCTATGAACATCACTTTACTAAAATTTCAATGTGAAAGTATAAGGACTCTTTGAATCCCAGAAAATTGAAATAAGAGGTTAAACAACAAATTTAAATATTTTTTCATTCTAAAATGAAGACTCCACTCGAAAAGTTGTGTCCTCCCTTTCAAACTTCCATCCGGTTTATTCGGTATTGTTTTGTCTTTTTCGCCCCAGCTGAACAAACCCCAAGCCCGCGTTTGTTGTATTCCCTCGTTTATGTCCTCCCACTCAATTAACCAATGCAAATGCATTATCACCTTGCAAAGCATTTTAAATCCCTTCATATGCCAATTTTCAATACCTACAAGGAAAATTTTCAAATTTTGAAGAACCTTCGAGCAATGTTTTCATATTTGGAACATCCATAACGACGTATTAGCAATTTGGCATGAATCTCTTGAGAAAATTAAACATTTTCGTTGAAATTTGCCCGCCTTTTGTGGATTATTCTCTGAGTTAATACAATGAGGGCCTTCACAGTGCCATTGCTTATTGCAATCAATCCAATTGTCGAATTGCTAACTAGAAGCATTGGAATTGAAGTTTTGATTATCATCCACTTGCATTCAACTTGGTTAAGCTCATACAAAGTGAAAGAAAGTTTGATTCAGAGTGAAGGAGATTTGAATTTTTGTTTGTCATCCACATGGATTGTACGATGAAATTCATATTCACTCGAACTTGTAGTGTATACATTATATATTCAATTCGTACACATGGAATGTTCGATCGAATTCATGTTCGCCCGAACTTGTGGTGTATAAAATATATATTCAATATATGTTCGCCCAAATTTGTGGTGTATAAAATATATATTCAATATATGTTCGCCCAAATTTGTGGTGTATATAGATTCGTATGAACATCTTTATTCGTGCGAACGTACTTCCTCCTGAATTCCCAACCCTATGTGTAACTTCTTGTTTTCTGGTTCGGTAAATTGATTAATAGGTTCGTTTGAAAATTTTATTATGTTTCTTTTATTTCAACGTTTTTTTCTTTTTTCCCCATAGCGAGACACGGTAACATTCTTTTACCGTTACATAATTCAATTGTATTACAAACTCAGGGGTCGAGTTCCTTAAAGATACACTTCGGTATCTTCCTATATTCTCCACTAACCTTTTTAACCTCTCAACTAAAATATACAGAAATTCACCAAAGAAAATATCATGTATGTGTACACATATCTTTGCAACTATTGTTTGTTGTTGATTCGAGGGTTTCTATTCTCTCCTTGAGAAAATTCTCTCTCCTTCCTTTCTAGCCATTCGTCGATCTATTTCTTAGTCGGCCTTCAAAACATTTTTTCAATTACAGAGTCTGGGTCTTTATTGGTGTGCAGTTATAAGACCCTAGGTTCAAGTTATTCATCCAATTTTTTTTTTTAGATATTGTCCCTTTCGGCATCACCTGCATGCAAGTGAAGTCTCACCTGAAGTATCTATCAGGGTCGTAGGAACCAGGTTTCTACAAGGATGAGGGGATGTGATTCCATCAACATAATCATTAATACTTATTCACCCTATGCACATTATCCTTATTTAACATCCTTTTATAAGTCAATAACCCCTATGCATGACTTCCATTAACTAACAATTCATTATTTTCATTATTACAATGGTGCAACATTAACCCATCTAAGATCCATTCAATATCCTAACCATGGTGTGAAGAAACAATATAACATAAATCACGACGTAACCAACCCACTAAATCATTCATTATTTTTCCACATCAATTATATGTTCATATATATATAGACACACACACACACACACACACACACACACTAATCATGCATAAACATAAAATCCATGGATAATCACATCAACAAACACATTATACACAAGATTTTAATGTAGTTCATCCAATCCTTGGGATATTTCTACAATGACTGGATTCTATATTAGTATTTTTGCAATAATCACCTTAGTCTTGTACATTGCGCTTACAAAAGATACAACATATTGTAATTACCCAAACTTGCCTAGCCTCTCTGCAATGCGAGTCTATCTCTGTAATTTCTCAGCTTCATCAATCATCAACAACCTAATCTCGTCCTCTCAGCTAAGCCAACATCATCTTCCTCGACCCTTTACATATTTATACATATAAATAGAGATAAACACCCTAATAACAACTTATCCAAAAAAACCTAATGGGTCATATCTGTCTTTGCTACCTTTGCAACAATCTACTTCTTTCCCTTCTTTTGCATTGAATTGCTACTTTTATTTCTTTTGTGTTAAACTACTGCTTTCGTACTTTTGCGTTGCAAAACAGACCTTTGTCGCATGCTCTGGTCGTGCCTTTTACTCTTTCCTTTCCTATGGCACAACTCCCAAAACTTAATTATTTTCATCCAAAATGCATGTCCAACACCATCATTTATGATTGCACTAGTAAACAAAAATACGCCTAAAAACAATGGTCGTATACCCTTTCAGATTTCAATATCCATTCGTTTAAGGTCTGACTTTCTATTGTAACATATTCATATTTGTACAAATCCACATTACAAAATTTAATAGACATCAAAACTTGTGTAATTAGAAATCGAGACCATGATGCCTCTAACTGATGAGTTGATTATAATGTTTTCAGACATTCAATATCCACTTTGGCATTAGGTACTCGAGGATATCACATTTTATTTGGATTATTGGTTGGCATATCAACATTGTTATAAATATGAATTATTAATTCCAATATCTAAACCAATGTACCTATATGGAGAGTATATTTAGTTCCATCCAACTTGAGATTAATTCATGCGAATGATAACATATACGCTTGAAACATATTTCATTCAATCTCTCAACATGCCCATGACGTGGAGAATATATATTAATGCATATCTATAAATCATTTTTTTAATTTTTTATTATTTGGCATATCAACATTGTTATTGGTTGGCATATCAACATTGTTATAAATATGAATTATTAATTCCAATATCTAAACCAATGTACCTATATGGAGAGTATATTTAGTTCCATCCAACTTGAGATTAATTCATGCGAATGATAACATATACGCTTGAAACATATTTAATTCAATCTCTCAACATGCCCATGACGTGGAGAATATATATTAATGCATATCTATAAATCATTTTTTTAATTTTTTATTATTTAGTTTTATTAATTTGTTTTTATAATAATCACTTTACATTTTTATTTTTTATTTATTTTTATTAATTTTTTTATATAATAATCACCTTTAATTAAGATTTATTAGCACATCAACCTTTTCACATAATCAAAAGTTTAAAATTCCTTATTATCAAAATTTTAACTATTATTTTTTTTTTCTAAATTATTTTAATACTTAAAAAATTTAAAACTATAACCATCCTTACAAATTTTTTCAAAAAACTAATCCGTTCAATTCAATTTGACCACAATTTATTACTATACTCGTGGCATGTTAAAGACTAATAAATAATATCCACATTACAAATCCAAATGTTATTAACCTTTATATAATTTTATAAAATTTACATGATTTTCATCTTTATATAATTTTGTAAATCTTACCCAATCCTCATATTTATACAAATATCAAATGAGAGATTTTAAATGATCCTCATATTTATACAAATATCAAATGAAAGATCTAAACTTTAGAAATTGGGAGAGTAGTCATACTTTCACACAAACACTAGACACATATAAATACAATAATTTTGGTAAGATAGACAATCTTACCCATACAATCCATTTAATTGAAATAATAGCTTAACCACACACATAAATATGGTCTAGATCTAACAAACTCTTAACCACACAACTCACATAGAGATTACAATAACTAATAGAGTCTATGAGGATGAATATTAAATATTAAGCACAATAGAAGTAGGAGTTAATATCTCCAACACACTTAATGAAAACGTGTCTTACTCTTTTGTCTTGTTGAATCTTCATCAACATATTTATCCTTTTCCGAATTCTGGTAGACTAGGCACCATCATAAAACCATTATTTTGAGCTAACACTTGATTCATTGAAAATAATATTTCCTTAGACCATCAATTTTGTATTTGTAGTGACTCGACTACTAACCATTCCAGTGACATACTTCCATCATCGAAATACATAGCTTGTTGTATTAATGAGTTATATACTAAATCTCTCTAGATATTGAATGTATCTAGAAGTCAATCTTACAACATGACCTATTTCACTCATCATCAAACACTATAGACACAACCTAATGACAATGTTCTTGGACAAAACATTCGTCAAGAACTACAATCTTTTAAGTTATGTTTCTCTTTTCTAATTACTATAGAAGTAACCAAAACTTTTCAATGATTTCATAATTTGTCTTGCGGGTTTGATGATACATATTAAGATATTTGCGATAATATAAATGTACTCTTCAAAAAAATTGCATCCTTTTACCCAATAAACAAAAAAAAAATGTGTTTTAATATAAAACAATCCCGTGTATTTATGAAAGATCCAAATTCAACTAGTACCGTGGCCATCTTTCTTTCTTTATGTGGTCAGGTGAGTGTTTAAGCAATAGTGTTAGTGGCGTTAAGAGTGTTAGAGATAATGCCTAATTAATTCTACATATTAGAGTTTAGTGATTGGATTTGGTTTGTTGGAGGATGTTGAGAGATTCTCTCAACCTCTCTCTCCAAGAGTGGAATAGGTTGGATCTCACAACACTTATTTAAGTGTGATTTATCTCTGTGTAATTTTGTGTAATACAATTCATTTATGTGTGTGTATTTTGTGTGTCTCTCTACTATTACAAATTCTTATTTTGTATCAGAGCTTGGCTGGGCTTAATCCCTCATGGGAGTGCCCAGGAAGATGTGATAGCTATTGAACCTGATTCATTTTACATATGTGTGGGAGTGTGTTTTTCAATTAGTGCAGAGCTTGTGCGAGGAGATTTCTATAGATTACTGTGTGAATTTCTGTGCGTATGTTTGAGTATTAATTTTTTTTAATGTGTGAGCCGTGAGGTTGTGCTGTTGTCTGGAGCCGTCACCACTGCGCAAGAGAGAGATAGTCGTCGCATTCAGCCAATGCTGCCAGGAACGAAATATGTTGTGTGGGACCAGATTTTCGTGTGTGTGTTATGGTGGAAGAGTGCAACTGTGAACTATATGAAATCACTACCATTTCTATTAAACAAGTTGTAGCCACAAACATCTGTCTTCCAACAAATTAAACGAAAGAACGATTTCTATGAATAATTTGTTTGTTGGAACATTTGTTTTCAATATGGATGCAATCACGCAAGGAGCAGTAGTGTGCTACGATAAAAAAATTTCATTATCGTGTCATTCCATTCTTCTTGTGGGGGGAGGAAATTGCTGTGAACGATGCAATGAAAATGATGAAGCTGATAAAAGGGAAATTGAGAAATATGGTAGAGATGCCACTGAAGAGGGGAATGAAGAGGACTCTTTAAGCAGAAGTAGTGATGACATTGAAGTTGGTTTTGATGAACAATGCGGGTATGATAATGATGTAGAAGAGAATGAGGAGGATAACAAGGAACGTGAAGGCCTTATTGATCTGAGTTGTACATTGGTTGACATTTCAGAGAAGGAGGAGTCACCATAAACGGATTGCGTGCCTTTTTTGCTGCTTTATATATATATATATATGAGTGTTGTGTGCAGAAAGAAATCCGAAGATGATAGATTCAGATCGTGTGTGTGGTGTGCTTAAAGTTTTTTATATGTTTACGTGTTTATGTAAAAGTAAGTAAAATAATGACTCTTGTCTCTTGATATAAGCTGGCAATCTCGGTTTCAAGAACAATTGTTCTTATGATTGGAAGTCACCTTATAATTGATTTTTGAAGACATTCAGTACCTAGATTGCCTTTCTACAAACTGACGGATAGCGAAAAGAGAAATCTCTGACAGATGGAGGTATGTCCATAGGATGATTCATTACTTGACAACTTTTCTCATGGAAGCCCCGATGAGACGAGTTTGTCAATATTATCTATTGTGCAAGTTCATGAATGATGGTTTGAAGTGTTTATGCTTTAAATGAGTTGAATGGTAAGCTTGAAGAAGAGTAAGAGAAAGAGAGCAATATGGAGGCATCAGAGTGAGTGTCGAAGCTGATGAAGACCATGCCAAACAAATTATTGTAACATTTTTTGTTATGTAATTTGTGAAATTTTGTAATGTAGGTATTAAGGGGGTGTTAGAGATAATACTTAATTAATGCTACATACTAGAGTTTAGGGATTGGATCTGATTTAGGATGTTGAGAGATTCTCTCAACCTCTCTCTCCAAGAGTGGAATGAATTGGATCTCACAACACTTATTTAAATGTGATGTATCTCTGTGTAATTTTGTGCCATACAATTCATTTATGTGTGTGTATTTTGTGTGTCTCTCTGCTATCACCAATTTTTATTAAGAGAACGTTCTACAACATATCACCAATTTTTATTAAGAGAACATTTTACAACATAAAAGGGGGCATTCTCTCTAACATGAAACAAGGATCGCCACGTTTACACCAAATCACAGTATTCTTTCCACAGGTAGTGATGATGGCTCCCCTCTCTTCGACAACAATTTCCTTCACGGGATGATAGAAGGTACGGATAACATGCCACAGTCTTTTCTTTTTTATTTCGATGAACGGAGGCCGCAGTCTCTTCTCTTGCTGGACGGAGGAGGTTCACACTTGCAATTATTTTTCTGACGGCAAGCAAAAAAAAATCAACCAACACAATAGACATAAATTTTCACAAGAAAAGTACACTTCAATAATCACTCACAAAAACAAATTATGTACTCTCGGATCTCTTTCATATTCAGGGTCCTCCTTGACTGAGTTAAACTCACAGCAACTCTTATACTAATTTAACTCACTTCAACTCTTATACCATTTTATAAAGAAATTGGAAAAGTAGACATATCTTCACACAAAAATTATTATAGTTATTAAATTGATGAAACATTAGACATAAATATATAATTTTTGATATATCAATTTTTGATTAAATTGATGAAGCATTAGATATATCAATTTTTGCCTTAAAGATATTTCTCCAATACAGATCTTTTCAGTCGTTGTGCACTCCATACATCGTGTTTATATTCTCTACATCCCTGATACAGTTATATGTATCTTAATATCAATAAATTCACCTTAAATTTCACATTACAAGAATAATTTACATCTCAGAGTGACCACTAAATTTGGCTAGTTATTTTTGCCATAAATGTTGCACCCTTTACAAGATTATGTTAGCATGCACGCTAAACTTTCAGGGTTGGAATTTTGCCTCAGAAAACGGTTAAAGAAGAGAAGCTGTTCTGGCCGGTCATAGAAACTCTCCGAATTATAGTCATTGAAACTCTGCGAATTATAGTCTTGTGAAACAAAGCTATTCTGTAAAAATAGATCAGCCTCTTCTGGTCTGTTAGAAGTGCTGAGTCTTTTATGATCGTTTTGTATGTTCCACCCAGGGACGAAATCGTCAGGTTGAAGATAATCTTCATTTTTAAGTATGTCAGCAACATCACTGTTAATAAATTGGCTTAAATAATTATTCTCCACAGAT
>ML784736.1:1184421-1203409 GCA_009831015.1 Picea engelmannii
TTCCAGCAATGAACTTTCCTTTTCAAATAATAAGCTACTAGTTCTTCATCCGTGGGATGAAATCTAAACCCTGGAGGCAAAGATATCGGGGCCATTACAGCGGTATCTTAATCGAAATTCACTGTTTCACCCGACCAAAATGCAAAAAGAAACGCAACAAGGTAGAAGCTATGGATATTTCAGCTTAATTTGGCCCGCGTTCTTTTGATTCTGAAAAACATTGACAGATCTCTAACGTTTTGACATACTAAACATTTAAAGAAACGCGACAAACACTTCCACTTCCTTGATCTTTTTCGCCTGCAAAGAAACAGAACAGATTCTGTACAAAATTCCCAAAAAGAAATTGAAATGATGTTCAAATCAAGCAAGAGACGAAATAAGTTACCAAAATCAGCTGAAAGCCCCGAAAAAATACGGCCTGTGGAAGCCCGCAGTTGATCAAGGACCGCAAGTAAATAAAACTCGAAAAATATCCTATTATTTCGGACATGAATAGATTTATTACACAGTACGGCGATGCCAGTTCAAATGACGAAGAAATGTATGGAGACAGTAGGAGTTGAAGCACTCTTTGCGACTATTTATACCTTTTTGCAAACCCTAAAACATTCCCTAGGAAAGTTAGCCACCAGACAGACATACGTGTGTATTTATAAGAATGGATTGAACGATTAATTTAAATTAGTGGTCGAGAAATAGATAAAACCGACATCGTTACGTGTTCCATAAGACCCGCTGAACTTTCCTGCCAGTGTGAAAGAGGTTTCACTGTGTTTCGCTTGCGTCAAAACATGGGCCTTTTGGCAGTAATGGACGGGTCACGGATGAATGGATTGAACCATTAATTTAAATTAGTGGTCGAGAAATAGATAAAACCGACATTGTTACGTGTTACATAAAACCCGCTGAACTTTCCTGTGAAAGAGGTTTCAGTGTGAAAGAGGTTTCACTGTGTTTCGCTTGCGTCAAAACATGGGCCTATTGGCGGTAATGAGGCCCGAAAGAGTCTCAAAAGAGACGTGGAAAATAAGGCCACTTGAAGTGGTTCTGAAAAATTCAAATTTGATCTTTTCGCTGTTCTGAAAGCGACGTCGAAACTAGATCATTAATATCCCTGACATCCATCGTTATCACCCGTCCTCTTTTTGATCATTGAAGGTTAGTATTCTTAAAGATTAAGATGACTAAAACTAGATATGTGGTTAGAATCAAATAAGAAACCGAAAGATTGCATCTTTGATTAAGCTAATAGAAAGGGCGCAGGGCCCGGGTGGCCAGCAAGTTATGGTAACATGCAACGCAAAAGAATATCGTCCAAGGAAAATGCTAAAACACTTTTACTAAAGATGCTTGTTTCGCGAGCTTCTTTCGTCACGTACTTTATTTTCTTTTCTTAAACCTTATCTGCTTTTATAAATAGCGCAGCCTCGAAGCTAGCGTATAAAACCCTGCTTATTTTTAACACTAGCTTATCTTCGCTTTAGCCATGGAATAATGACATTGGAGAAGAATAAGTTATAAAGGGAATGTAGAAACTTTTTTGAATAGAGTGGATCAAATTGTCATATTTGATTTTTCTGGTGTGGTCTTTTATCGTTCATTAGTATGTACACGTTTATATGTTCTATCAATATAGCTTTTTTTTAATGGTTTTTCCATTTTTCTTAAGTTTTATTTGAAATATTATGAAAGTTAGTGGTGTGATGTTTTCATGTTTTATATTTTTAATATTTTTTTTTAGTTTTTAATATAACTATAAGAATTAAGTAGAATTGAAGATATGTGTGTTACAGATTCAATTCACATGGGATATGGTATGTATACTTCCATGTTAAAGTAGATGAAGTTCTTTGTCCTACAAATAAAATTGTCACATACATTAATTTCGTATCTCACCAACCTTAAAAATAGATAATAATAATAATTATTATTATTTGAATGTATTCATTTTCTTAAGGTTTTTAGTTATTTCAAATACAATGAAAATTATTAAAAACAATATAAAATAAGCTTTGTATCACTTTTATCTTTTTCTCTTTACCTTTTAATATAATTAAAGAGAAATTATGCAATTAATTATTTCTAATTAAACTATAAATTATGAATGTGTTGTAGTAAGATATAACACATGATGATATGTGATGGTGGCCATAGTTAAGATGTAACTACTTTTTTCTTCTCAGATAAGTCTTAAAAATCTAAATAAAAAAACTTTAAAATAGGTATTTGTCTTTGAGCTTGTCCTCATTGTTAATAAATCTGGCCACTTCCATGCATCCATGGAGATTGCAATTGTAGAGGAGTCTTGTTATGTGAGGCTCTCTCCACCATTCTCATTTTTATCAATGGGATAAAGAAATTACAATTGATATATAGGTGAAATAATTATTCTTGTCAAATTTTTAGTTTGAGATTTTATACTTATCTTCCTCACCATCTATTTAAATGAAACTTTGTGCACCCTTAGATATCCCCTTTTGAATTTTGCAAGAACAAAATATCATGTATAGATGTAAAATTCAAGATTTAAGTCTTAACATTCTCCTTAGCCTTGTAAACATCATTACCATTAATAAACCCTTGAAATTTTCTTTAACATTTATTCAAAGTCTCATTTTGAATCCTAAAAACCATTTAGGTTTCTAATACAACTAAATAAATGTGAACTCATATAGTGTTAAAATTTGAATACTAACCATTATAGAAACTATAATTTTTATAATTGTAAAAATTATAGTTTCTATATTATTATGATTTTTATGATCACATTTTTCTTTTCCAATAAACTCTACTTCGTTAAATGTGTCTACTTTATTAGATTCATCTACTATGTTATTTGAGTTAATGTATTTTGAAATCAATGAACTTTTGAATATTATAGATAAATAATTTAGATTATTCAATGCACTACACACCATAATTTGCATTCACATTCTTGAAGTTTATTTGTCAATGTGATTAGTTGAAAGATTTGAAACCAAAATGTGACTAAACAAATAAACTTGAGCTCTATTCATTAATGAGTCTTAAGTTTCATAGAAAAAAGTGGGTTCACTATTCACATTTCCACAATAACACTAAAAGACATTAATTTACTAGAAATAATTCAACAACTTTACGGTGTGTTGAATATGCTTAATGCTAATAGAATTTAATTCATCTTTGGATAATTTCATAGCACAAATTTTAATTAAACTCTTTGCAATACTACACTACGATATCACACACCTCTTCTCTTTCTTTTAGATGTTTAATCTCATCATTGGACTTATCTCGACACCTCTACTCATTCTTTCCCATGATTTAACTCATCATTTGACAAAAGACTTTGCGGTGTGTTGAATATGAGTAAAGCTAATATAATTTAATTCATCTTTGGATACTTTCATAGGACAAATTTCAATTAACATTTTTGCAATACCACACTACAATATCATACACCTCTACTCTTTCTTTCAGATGCTTAATATCATTATTTAACTTATCTCGACACCTCTACTGATTTTTTCGCATGATTAATCTCATCATTTAACTTATCTCCTCTAATAGTAAGATATATTAATTCTATTCTCACAAAAACTTAACAAAAATCACCCAACATGAAAGAGATTGTGAAAAGGCTCCTCAAATTTGAAGTTAAACTCTAAAGAATTAAATTAAACTTAAACATAAATGTAGCCATCTCTAAATGAGAAAAGGAGTGATGTTTATGAAAGGGAGAAGGAAATAAAGATGACCTAATTCATGTTCTTAGCTTATCATGTTTTGAGATCCGACTCCCATTTGTAAGGTCATGAAATCATGAACAAAATGAAATGTCATCTCTGGTCAAACATCAACTCTATTATACCTATTGCAGTGTCAAATTCCTAGATGCTACCATACAACGCTATATTAAAAAACAGGTTGGAAAAAACAAACACTTTATTGAAACACAAGTTGAAAACAACAACCGAAGGATGATTTTGTGATTTTGTAAGACAAGTAACAATAAAAGAGAAATATCAAAAACAAAAAGTGTATAGAGATGCCGCTCGCTTGAGAATCCTCCTCAACTTAAAAATGTGTCCTTCAAAAGTAAACTCCAATCAGAATGATGGACAATTTAACATTGTATGCTTTAATCATCTGACAAAATCTTTGTTAACACCAATTCCATCTTTTTCTAATTGTGTTCAATAAACTTATTATTCAAGTTTTGTTAAAAGATGTGTTCAATAACCTTCCTATTCCGACTTCTCGGACTTTTCAGATTTTGTGTAGAGCGATTTCTTCTAACCAAATAATTTAATTTCTTTTAACGTAGAAAAATATTAAATTCATTTTTTTTAAATATTGAAAACATAAAATATTATTTTTTAATATGTGTGAATATGAGTTTAAACAAATATGTTTTTTGTTTTAATTATTTATTTATATTCAATTTAATTTAATTATATGAAATTAAATTATTTTAATTGAAAAAACAATCATATTTAAAAAAAATATTGAATACTAATTAAAATTAATTTGATAGACAAAATGTAAAGGTTAATGTAGTATTTTTCCCATAAAATATGTTTATTTTTTTTAATACCCATCATAATAAAGATAATAAGCTTAATAATATAAACATATTTTTTACTACCTATTTTTTTTTTTAAATATTGTAATAAATTATCTAATCAAAATCCACAATTAAAAGTTATCAAATTAAATTTTTTTATGACAAATTCAACCTGTATCTTCATTTCAATCTATATCTTCTCCTTATTGTTTATATCATACAACATGAAAGTAAAATTTAATTCTCCTTATTGTTTATATCATACAATATGAAAGTAAAATTTAATATATTTATTTATTTATTTATTTTAATTTGTTTCTGGTTTTAAGATTAATTTTTTTTATATAATATTATGATATCTTCATTTCAACTTATATCTTCTCCTTGTTGTTTATATCATACAACATGAAAGTAAAATTTAATGTATTTATTTTAATTTGTTTTTGTTCTATGATCACATGTTTTATATAATATTATGATGTAGATTTTATATTTTTAATATTATATTTTGATTTTTTAGATAAATATTTAAGTTTTATTTTTTATAATATATTAATATTAGATTTTGAAAATCACATTTAACATTTTATCCAAAGTACAAAGTACTAAGTTTTTTTTTTTTAACTTTCTACTCTTCATAATTAAGTAATTAAGATGTAATTTACTGTCTAAATTAAGATGTAATTTACTGTCTAAATTACAAAATATTTGAATCAAATATTTTGTATTGTTCTTTTCAAGACCAAAAAATTGAAGTTAAAATGTTCCTTTCATTTACTTTTTTTCCACTTGTAAGTCCATCTTTCAAGGTAACCTATTTCACTACTCATAATGCTTCCAACAAAAGTGGAATATAACATTTTTTTTTTCCTTTATAATTAGATTGTCTATTGTTTATATAGTTGGCTTATTTAGTTTTAGCTATTAAACATGGTATTTAATAAACATTGTATTCATTTAGATTGTCTATTGTTTACATAGTTGGCCTATTTAGTTTTAGCTATCAAACATGGTATTTAATAAACATTGTATTCATTTATTGAATAGTAAAAAAAAATATTTTCTAAGAAAACATTGTCTCATAGGAAAATAGAAAAAAAATTTAAAAAATTGTGAGATAGATTAAATTGTCACCAAATTCCAACACTACTACCAACATATAAAAACAAAACAAATTGGAAAATCATTTTTTTTGAAAAATCAAATTTGCTATATAGTGGATCAAACTTTTATCACTGATTTTTTTATTGTGATATTTATTGTTCATTACTATGTGCATGTTGAGAGCATGACTATGACTAGATACCTAATGTATAAGAACAATTTCAACACTATGGAAGACAAGAGGATTCCTAAAATTCCTTCGAAATTGATTCGTAACCACCATCGACTCAAGCGAGGATGGCATAAAGATGTTTGTTCTTGGCTAAACTATTGGGGAATCATGGAATCTACACCATTTTGCAGAATAAAGATATTATTAAAAATATCATCAAATCAAAATTTAAGGAGAAAATGTTGTATGATAAAGAGTTAGAGGAAAAAATAAAATTAAGGTATTACAAGGATGTAATCAACCTTAATCTAGAAGATCAAAATTATCTATCTGTTTTGACAAGTATAAAAAAAAAACAAGAATTTCTAAGATAAGAACACATTCTCATGAGATCCATAGTGAAATTGAGTGTTGGTCAATTCCTAAAACGTCATGGAATTAAAGAGTTTAACCTTTGTGACACTAAGAGGTTGAAGATAAAAATCACTTTCTCTTAGATTGTCTAGCCTATACCCAGATTAGATCTCATTTTCAAAATATTTGTCACACTACCAACCTTCCTAACCTCTTAACTCAACAAAACTACAGTGATCTTGGAAATCTTAACTTAATGATTTACATGCACAAAACCAAAATTCTAAAGAATCACAAGTAATAACTTACCCTTTTAAGGTTTGATAGACCAATTTGGTTTTAGTGAACATTACTCATCATCATCATCATCATGTTCTATCTATATAGTCCCTTTTTATGGTTTTCCCATTGGTCTCAAGTGTTATTTGAAATATTATGAAAGTTGTGTGTTGTTTTTCTTTTTTAGTTTCTTTGTATTTTTTTTTCATTTTTTGTGTAACTAGAGGAATTAGGTAGAGTTGGTGAAATGGTTGTGAGTGTTATAGATTCAATCTAGGGAGGATAGGGTATGTATATCTCTGTGTCAAATCATGTACATAGGAGGTCCCTTGTACTACAAACAAATGGGTCCCATACAACATTTTGGTGTCTACCATGACCGTGACCTTAAAAATTGATTATTATTATATTTATTATTATTATTATTATTATTTAATGAATGTATTCCTTTAATTAAGTTTTTTAGTTATTTGAAATACTATGAAAATGATTGAAAACAATATAATGTAAGTTCTGTATCACTTTTCTCTTTTTTCTCTTCATAATTAAAGGGAAATTATGCAATTAATTATTTCTAATTAAACTATAAATTATGGATATGCTATTGTAACATATGGAGATGATATCTGATGGTCACCATAGTTAAGATGTACCCACTTTTTTTTGTTTAAATGAATCTTAAAAATCTAAATAAAAAAAAGCTTTTAAATCAGTGTTTGTCATTGAGCATGTCCTCATTGCTAATAAATAATTTAGCCACTTCGATGCATTCATCGAGATTGCAACATGTAGAGGAGACTTGTTATCTAAATTGAAAGGGCATAGATGTTGCTCTAACAAATTCTCCAACACTTCATATCACAACTAATGAAGGGTGTGGGGCTCGCTTTTTACCATTCTCATTTTTTTCAATGGGGACAAAGAAATTACAATAGATATATAAGTGAAATATTTATTCTTTTGAAAGTTTTAGTTCGATATTTTATACCATATTCTTCGTTGTCCATTTAAATGAAACTTTGTGCACCCTTAGATATTTTCTTTTAAAATTTGCATGAAAAAAATATCTTGTATAGATATAAAATTCAATATTTAAGTCCCAACATTGTGGTTAGCCTTGTAAACACCCATTACCATTAACAAACCCTTAACTTTCTTTAATATTTGTTTAAATTCTCATTTTGAATCTTAAAATTTGTTTAGGTTTCTAATACAACTAAATAAATGTCAACTCATATCATTAAAATTTGGAGGAATCTATGTTTCCATCCTTAATGTAAGGAATCAACTGATACTAACCACCATAGAATCTATACTTTCTATAAGTGTAAAAAATTTTGATATTATTATGATTTTTATGATCACATTTTTCTTTTCCAATGAACTTTACTTGGTCAAATCTATCTACTTTCTTGTAAGATTTGAGTTAATGCATATCCACTTTATTAGATCCATCTATTATGGTTTTAAAATTAATGTACATTGAAATCAATAAACTTTTGAGTATTGTACATAAATAATTTAGATTATTCAATGCAATACACATTCTTGAAGTTTATTTGTCATTGAAATTAGTTGAAAGATTTGAAACCAAAGGCTAAAAAAAGAAACTTCATCTTTATTCATTCAACAAATAATTTAAACCCTATTAATTAATGTGTCAAGTTTTATAGGAAACTCTAGGTTAGCTATTCACATTTCAATAATAATCCTTAAAAACATTAATTTACTAGAAATACTTCAACAACTTTGCAATGTGTTGAATAACAACTTTGCAATGTGTTGAATATGAATAATGTTAATACAATTTAATTCATGTTTAAATATCTTCATAGGAAAAATACTCTTGCAATACCACACTGCAATATCATACACCTCTACTCTTCCTTTCACATGTTTAATCTCATAATTTGACTTATCTCAACCCATCTACTCATTCTTTCACATGATTAATCCCATCACTTGACTTATCTCCTCTACTTACCTCCTCTAATAATAACATATGTTAATTCTATGTTGACAAAAACTTAAAAAAAAACACCCTACATGGAAAGGAAGGATTAGGATTGTGACAAGGCCCCTCAAATTTGAAGTTAAATTAACCTTAAACATAAATGTGGCCATCTCTAAAGAAAAAATGAGTGATGTTTATGAAAGGGAGAAGGAAATAAAGATGACCTAATTCACGTTCCTATTTGATCATGTTTTCAGATTCGACGCCCCGTTTATAAGCTTATGGAATTATGAAACAAATGAAATGTCATATGTTGTCAAACATCAACTTACTATGGCTATTTCCGTGTAAAATACATCAACTTACTATGGCTATTTCCGTGTCAAATTTCTAGATGCTACCATACAACGCTATATTAAAAAACAAAAAAAAGTTGAAAAACACAACAACCGAACGATGATTTTGTAGGACAAGTGACAATAAAAGAGAAATATCAAAAACAAAAAGTGAATAGAGATGCCGCTCCCTTGAGAATCCTCCTTAACTTAAAAATGTGTCCTTCAAAAGTAAACTCCAATGAGAATGATGGACAATTTAACATTTCATGTTTTTATCATCTCACGAAAGCTTTGTTAAGACCAATTCTATCTTTTTCTAATTGTGTTCAGCAAACTTATTATTTAAGTTTTCTTATAAAAAATGTGTTCAAAAACCTTCTTATTGGGACTCTTAAAAAAATGTGTTCAAAAACCTTCCTACTCGGACTTCTCAGAGATTTTGTCTAGAACGATTTCTTCTAACCGGATATTTTAATCTTTCACTTATTTAGAGTTTTTTTTAATGTTAAAAAATATTAAATTCATTTTCTTAAAATATTGAAAACATAAAACATTAATTTTTAATATGCTTGAATGTGAGTTTAAACAAATATGTTTTCTGTTTTAATTATTTAATTATAATGAATTTAGTTTAATTATATCAAATTAATTTATTTTAACTAGAAAAACAAGTATATTTAAAAAAATATTAACTATTAATTAAAATTAATTTGATAGAAAAAATGTTTATGAAGCATTTTGCCCCATCAAATATGATTAATTTTTTTTAATACCCATCATGATAATAGATAATAAACCTACTAACATAAACATATTTTGTACTATTTTTTTTTTAAATTGTAATAAATTATTTAGTCAAAACCTCACATACTGTTAAAAGATAACAAATTAAAATTTTATGGCCAATCTAACCTCAATTTTTCCCTTGTTATTTTTAGCATGCAACATGAAAGTACAATTCAATGTATTTAATTTTTTTTTAAAGATTTGTTTTTTGGTTTTGCTTTGTACTCAATTTGCTATTTAAATTATATAATATTCAAGTTTGATATTTTGTATTGATATTTTCCACATAAAAAATTCAGGTTAGAATGTTCCTTTCATTTACCTATTTTTCTACATGTATGTCCATCTTTAAAGGTAACCTCTTTTACAATTTATAATATGACTAACCTCAATCTTCCCCTTGTTGTTTTTAGCATGCAACATGAAAGTAAAATTCAATGTATTTAATTTTTTTGTTAAAGAATTGTTCTTTTGTTTTGTAGGATCGGTTTTATACAATACTATGATATAGATTTCATATTTTTAATTTTATATTATAATTTTATAGATAAATATTTAATTCTTTTATAGTATGTTAATATTTAATTTTGAAAATCACATTTGAGACTTTATTTTAATTACTAATTTTTATTTGGCTTTGTATTCAATTTACTATTTAAATTACATAATATTCAAGTTTGATATTTTGTATTGATATTTTCCACATAAAAAAATCTGGTTAGAATGTTCTTTGCATTTACCTATTTTTCTATATGTATGTCCATCTTTGAAAGTAACATCTTTCACTATTCATTATTAATTTTTTTGTGGCTAAGAAATAGCGACTCAAGGGTATCTGAGCCACACCAACCCTTAACATGGATGGATTTTTTGTCCCCGCATGTTTCAAACCAATGACTTTAATATGACATAATATCTTAACAATACACTCTGTCACCAACTATCCTACACCTCAAGAACAATATTGTATTGAATATTATTGAAGAGTAAAAAAGTATATTTCTTAAAAAAATATTGTTTCTCAAAAATAAAAATAAAACATACATAAAAAATGAAACAAATAAAGTTTTCGCCAAATTCAAACATTACTACTAATATATTAAAACAAAACAAATTAAAAAATCAAACAAAACAAATTGGAAAATAATATATATATATTTTGGGGTAAAATCAAATTTGAATATGGTGGAACATTACTACCAACATATTAAAAAAAATAAATTGAAAAATCAAATTTGAAAAATCAAATTTTTTTTTTGGAAAATCAAATTTGGATATAGTGGATCAAACTGTTATCGCTGATTATTTTTGGTGTAATCTCTTATCGTTCATTACTATGTGCACGTTTATGGTTCAACACTACTACTAACATATAAAAATAAAAGAAGTTGGAAAATCAAACCAAACAAATTGGAAAACCGTTTTTTTTGAAAATCAAATTTGGATATAGTGGATCAAATTTTTATCGCTGATTTTTTTGGTATGGCATTTTATCGTTCATTACTATGTCCACGTTTATATGTTCTATGGATATAGTATTTTTTATGGTTTTTCATTGGTATTAAGTGTTATTTAAAATATTATGAAAGTTAGTGGTGTGTTATATTTTTTAGTTTTATTTATTTATTTATTTTAGTGTTTTTTGTGTAATTAGAGGAATTAGGTAAAGTTGATGATATGTTTATCTTTGTTATAGATTGACACATTCAATCTAGATAGGATAAGGTATGTATATCTCAGTGTCAAATCCATGCACATAGGAGGTCCCTTGTCCTACAAATAATGGGGTCTCATACAATAATTTGGTGTCTAGCTTGACAATGACTTTAAAAATAGATTGTTGTTATTATTATTATTATTATTATTATTATATGATTCTATTCATTTTCTTAAATTTTTGAGTTATTTGAATACTATCAAAATCATTGAAAACAATATAAAGTAAATTACAATTTGTAGATAGACTTTGAGAGTGTATTCCTGATGAGTTGTTTTGTCTGTTGATTTGTTGTTGGTGTAGCACAAATAATTCCTTGCTGTAATGGTCATTGTGATACCAAATCCGTTTGGATTATACAAAATATGTTTCACAATATAACTTCTTACAATATATGTTGTCTATTATGTTCACAAAAAAGTTGTTGTATATGTTCCTGAATGTGATCATTTAGGAACTCAGATACTTTCCACTAGCCCAATACCAAGTTTGTACCTTCTTTCAACCTTAGGTCCACTTCTTTGTTTCTTTCCCTGTAAACATGTTGACAGGTAAGATAAGAAAGTCTAATGTTTGTACATCTTTGGGTGTCATTAATCCAATTAATGATATTCATTGAATATCCAAAAACAATAAGCGCTTTACAATTCTTTTCAAAGGTGAAGACAATGAGTAGTTTGAGGCTCATCAATTATGTATAATTGTTTGTTCTCGTCCCTAGTCCAAAAGTCAAGGTAAATTAGTGGGAATCTGGAAAATATATAATCCCTCCTCCCCTGCATCTGTTGTTTTTGAAAGCTCCATCTAAAAAACCCCAAGGTGTTGATTTATCGACTTATTCATCCTATAAATTTGTAATATTGTAACGAACCTCATCATTACGACAACAACTCTGTAGCAGGTGCAATTTTTTTATTTTTTTTCTTTTTCTTTTTAAGGTGTGTGCGCCCGTGTAGAAGTATCAACACACTTGACTCTACGTCGCCCTATGACAACAACTAGACGCAACCACGATGTTCATCGCAAGAAGACTAAAGGCACACGATGAGTAGCTGCAAACAATATACGACCATAGGCATAAGGTGCACAACGCAAACAATTAGCGACAAAAGTAAACTGACCACCCGCACGTCCTACCCTGCAAGGTTAGGACCTCCAAGACACATAATCAACGCTCAAGCGCAGGTTCCCATCGATTTTAACCATTTAAGGTCTCAGGGTTGGCGACTGTTCTGAGGAACATGGAGGTGTCTACATCCCGCACGACACAAGCAGACCAAGCAATGCAAGACAACCAAGTACAACCAAATCACAGACAACCTGTAGCGAACTGCCTCATTATGACAACCATTCTAGTATACTAACTTGGGGTAATTTATGGTACGTAATTCCAGGACATTCCACCATACATGGTTTATTAATAACGATAGTGTACACTAGCATTACAATAAGATAACCATATCGTTATGTTTTCTAAGGATAACCACATTGCAATAAGGACAAAGATCATACATTTCCAGGATATCAATTCTAACATTGCAATTATTTATATGGCGAGAATCATACCATTACATATTCCCAACAATCTATTACAATTACATAATTTATAACAATTGTTCAATTGCATCCCTTTACGTATTACAATAACTACATTACCTAGTCAATACATTTACACCTTACTAACAGTTTATGATATCATTTAACCACTGTTGCATGAATGCTTCGGTATCACCTTACGATTAGATTATAACAATACCAATCATGCAATAAAATATATACCAAATATGCCTGAAAAATTAAAATTTGCCATGCCTAACAATTACCCATGTGCATAACAATACCAATGCCAAATGTGCATAAAAATATGCATAACAATACCAATATTTAAATATGCATAACGATACCAAATAAATCTAATACCGATATGCATAACGATACCAAGATTCATAACAACACCAACTTACTTAAACATGCATAACCATACCAAATATGCATTAAATTCTAATATAACAATACCCATCATGCATTGACATAATACCAATCATGCATTGAGTGTTATGTGTGAAATTGGTATATATATTAAATATATATATATATATATATATATATATTATATAAAAAGAAGTTACACACTAATCATACTTGTAAATAATTACTATTATTCTAAATCTTACTAAGTGAAGATTGAAAAATTATTTGTTGAGTAGTTGAGTGTTATGTGTGAAATTTGGGATATATATTAAATACATATATCTATATATATTCATTAATATAATATATAAAAAGGAGTTACACACTAATCATTATATTGACTCTACAATACCATATTAACCAAGGAAAATTTCATTGTAAACAATACAACATAAAGTTTTACGTATCATTTATATTTCTAAAAACAATATTCGTTAAGTATGAGAATAATGAGATATTCTCACATTTTATTAGAGAACACTATATTTAGATATTACACGCATTGACCATCAATTCCATAATTACGGTAAGCAAGAACATGAACGCTACCATAGCTGGCAACTGACATAGTCTTTATATTTTAAATTATCAATTTATCATGAAGTTGCCTTTGCTAACTACTATAACAATGCAAATTAATATCAATGCTTCTACTCACTAATTATATTGTCAAGTCCAATTGCAGGAACATATCTAAAAGCAGCAGTACATTCGCTTAAAGGCTCTAGCTTTACCCTAAAACAGAACCGTCACTACATTTTATTTTATGACAGATTGGGCACAAGGAAATCGACCAAATACATTTCGGTTTTCTAACAATAGCACTGCAGCTTCCTTACTGTATTAACGTTATTTTAAAACAGAAACAACATCTTACTTGATTTTTTTTTTAACAAATTGCAACAAAATTTCAAAAAGGGTTCACTCCGTCTATCACACACTAACGATGTTATCGCTGACCAAATAACAGTTATATATCAAAGCGCATACCATATGCAGTTAACAGATTTAGTCATTTATAGAAAGCGCATACCATATATCAAAGCGCATACCATATTATATGATTCTATTCATTTTCTTAAATTTTTGAGTTATTTGAAATACTATCAAAATCATTGAAAACAATATAAAGTAAATTACAATCTGTAGATAGACTTTGAGAGTGTATTCCTGATCAGTTGTTTTGTCTGTAGATTTGTTGTTGGTGTAGCACAAATAATTCCTTGCTGTAATAGTCATTGTGATACCAAATCCGTTTGGATTATACAAAATATGTTTCACAATATAACTTCTTACAATATATGTTGTCTATTATGTTCACAAAAAAGTTGTTGTATATGTTCTTGAATGTGATCATTTAGGAACTCAGATACTTTCCACTAGCCCAATACCAAGTTTGTACCTTCTTTCAACCTTAGGTCCACTTCTTTGTTTCTTTCCATGTAAACATGTCGACAGGTAAGATAAGAAAGTCTAATGTTTGTACATCTTTGGGTGTCATTAATCCAATTAATGATATTCATTGAATATCCAAAAACAATAAGCGCTTTACAGTTCTTTTCAAAGGCGAAGACAATGAGTAGTTTGAGGCTCATCAATTATGTATAATTGTTTGTTCTCGTCCCTAGTCCAAAAGTCAAGGTAAATTAGTGGGAATCTGACAAATATATAATCCCTCCTCCCCTGCATCTGTTGTTTTTGAAAGCTCCATCTAAAAAACCCCAAGGTGTTGATTTATCGATTTCTTCATCCTATAAATTTGTAATACTGACTCTCTCTACAGTAGGAGAGTATGAAGAGAAAAGGGAAATACTTTTAATTGCTATGATTTCTGGAGCCAAGGAAACATCATTAAAAATGATTTTGTTTCGTGCTAACCATACTCCCCAGATTACTAGCAGTGGTAGAGCTCTAAAAACCTTATTTTCTTTGTTCGACCAACAGTCCTACCACGATTGTTCCAAAGAAAGGTCATTCCAACTGTAACGAAGTTTCAAATGTCTTGACACTTCAATCCAAACGTATTTGAAGTATTGACATTCCAAAAAGATATGGAGTGTTGATTCTTCTTTTGATTTACAAAGGGAGCACCAAAATATAAAGTAAGTTGTGTATCACTTTTATCTTTTTCTCTTTACCTTTTACTATAATTAAAGGGGAATTATGCAATTAATTATTTCTAATTAAACTATAAATTATGGATGTGTTATCGTAAGATATCGAGACTAGAAATAGTTAAGATGTACCCACTTTTTTTCTCAAATAATTCTTAAAAATCTAAATAAAATAAAATAAAATGAATGTTTGTTTGTCCTCATTGCTAATAAATAATTTAGCCACTTTGATGCATCCACGGAGATTGCAACATGTAGAGGAGTCTTGTTATCTAAATTGGAAGGGCATAGATGTTGCTCTAACAACTTCTACAACACTTCATATCACGACTAATGAGGGGTGTGAGGTGCTCTCTCTACCATGTCATTTTTGTCAATGGGGACACATAAATTACAATTGATACACAGGGGAAATAATTATTCTTGTCAATTTTTTAGTTTGGGATTTTAAAATCATCTTCTTCATTGTTCATTTAAATGAAACTTTGTGCACCCTTGGATATTTTCTTTTAAGTTTTGCAAGAAAAAAATATCATATATAGATGCAAAATTCAAGATTTAAGCCCCAACATTGTGGCTAGCCTTGTAAACATCATTACCATTAACAAACCCTTGAAATTTTCTTTAAAATTAGTTCAAAGTCTCATTTTGAATCCTAATTTTTTTTATGTTTCTAATACAACTAAATAAATGTCAACTTGTATCATTAAAATTTGGAGTCTATGTTTCCATCCTTAATGTAAGGAATCCACTGATACTAACCACCATATAAGCTATACTTTCTATAAGTGTAAAAATTTTCGATATTATTATGATTTTTATGATCACGTTTTTCTTTTCCAATAAACTTTACTGAGTCAAATCTATCTACTTTCTTGTAAGATTTGAGTTAATGAATATCCACTTTATTAGATACATCTACTATGTTATCTGAATTAATGTACATTGAAATCAATAAACTTTTGAATATTATAGATAAATAATTGAGATTATTCAATGCAATACAAACCATAATTTGCATTCACATTCTTGAATTTTATTTATCTTTAAGATTAGTCACAAGATTTGAAACAAAAATATGGTGAAACAAATAAAATTGATCTCTATTCATTAAATTAAACAAATATAATTAAGCTCTATTAATTAATGTGTCAAATTTTGAGAGGACAAAGTGGGTTAGCTATTCAGATTTTGACCATAACCCTAAAAGATATGAATTTACTAAAAAGACTTCAACAACTTTACATTGTGTTGAATCTAAGTAATGTTAATAGAATTTAATTCATCTTTGGATATATTCATAGGAACATTACTCTTGCAATACCACACTACAATATCATACACCTCTACTCTTTCTTTTACATGATTAATCTCATCATTTGACTTATCTCTACACCTCTACTTATTCTTTCACATGATTAATCTCATCATTTGAGATATCTGCTTTACTAGTAACATAGGTTAATTCTATGTTAAACAAAACTTAACTCAAATCACCCAACGTGGAAAGCATTGTGACAAGGCTCCTCTAATTTAAAGTTAAATTAATCTTCAACATAAATGTAGCCATCTCTAAAGGAGAAAAGGAGAGATGTTTATGAAAGAGAAGGAAATAAAGATGACCTAATTCATGTTCCTAGATGATCATGTTTTGAGATTTGACACCCCATTTGTAAGGTCATGAAATCATGGACAACAAATGGAATGTCATCTGTTGTCAAACATCAACTCTACTATAGCTATTTCCGTGTCAAATTCCAAGATACTACCATACAATGCTATATTATGCTATATTAAAAAACAGGTTGAAAAAAAAAACATTGTATTAAAGAGACAAGTTGAAAACAACAACCGATGGATGATTTTGTAAGACAAGCGACAATAAAGAGAAATATCAAAAACAAAAACTGTATAGAGATGTCGCTCCCTTGAGAATCCTCCTGAACATAAAAATGTGTCCTTCAAAAGAAAATCCAATCAGAATGATGGACAATTTAACATTTTATGCTTTTATCATCCGACGAAATCTTTGTTAACACCAATTCTATCTTTTTCTCAATGTGTTCAATAAACTTATTATTCAAGTTTTGTTAAAAAATGTGTTCAATAACCTTCCTATTAGGACTTCTTAGATTTTGTGTAGAGCGATTTCTTCTTATTAGATAATTTAATCTTTAACTTATTTAGAGATTTTTTTAAGGTTGGAAATATTAAATTAATTTTAGTAAAATATCAAAAACATAAAACATTATTTAAAAAAAAATGTTTTCTATTTTGATTATTTAATTATAATCAATTTAATTTAATTATGTGAAAAATAAACTTATTTAAAAAAATATTAATTATTACTTAAGATCATAATTTGATAGACAAAATGCTTATGGAGCATTATACCCCATTAAACATGATTATATTTTTATGGAGTTTCTTAAATTCTCTTTGTTGTTATCTTGACAACCATGTTTCTCTTCACAATCTCTTCCTTCTACACAATCTCTTTCTTCTACGCAATCTGGCTTCCTTCGTTGATGCATCGTTCTACTTAGTTTTCATGTTTTTCCTCCTTACTTGTTAATCTAAAATTGTTGGACTTCTCAACCTTCGACTCCTTTCGTGAACCCTTTTCGTACTTTTTCCCGTTTTACTTTCTTTTTCTTTCTTTTTATATCTTTTCTTCTTATAATAAACTATGATACAAGTTAATCTATGAAACTCCTCTATTGCACAGAAGGATGGTCGTCCCTATTCAGTTTCAACCAACTTCCATTCACTATTCCTTCCACGACGTGTCCATCCAACTGTTCTAACTGAACAACACCTTTGTGAGTCACATATATGATCATGTATGGCCCTAGAGAGTGCATCCTGAAATTTCATAGGTGATATAAGAACTTACTATCATATAGTAGTACTAGATCACATGTCTGAAACTTTTTTTGTTTTATGTGTCTATGATGCCATGACTTTTCTTTTGCCTTATGTACTTGTTGATGGAACCCTGCAATAAATCAATCTTCTTCTAACACTATTAATTGTGATGGTATTTCTTCTACTATGTCAGACTCTATAAGGTATGTCATCGCAGCAGTGCGCATAATCAATACAAAAAAATCTATGGGAATTACTGTCTCTTTTCCATATGCTAATCTAAATGGTGTTTATCCTATCAATTTCTTGCATATAGTTCTATAAGCCCATAACACTGCAGTGATTGTTTGTAGATTTTAACCTTGTATAATATTTACTGCAAACATATTTTCAGTAAACGAAAAGAAAAGATACAGTGGAAAATACAAACATTACAGAAATATTTTTCCCCTGGAAACTAAAATCAGGAAAACCATCATATTCTATATTCATTCATAGTGATATATTGTTTACAATAAAATATGCATATAGGAGCCAGCGGCATTGAAAACCCTAACCTAATGACTTTTATTAGTCAACAAAACTAATTCCTTAACATGAAATAGAAAACCATAAAAAAAAACAATGTTCGAAAAAATTGCCCAACAATGGACACGAAAATCGAGGATACAAGAAAAACGAGGAAAAAATATGACACATTTTCCAAGGATTTTTTTTTTCTTGGGGTGCTGCCCTCGAACCCTCACATGGGGGGATTTCTCCCCCCTTCACCCCCCAACGGG
>ML784736.1:1203459-1222672 GCA_009831015.1 Picea engelmannii
CAAACCCCCTTTAACGTCTGACGCAACACATACACTACTACTCATGCAAATAATATAACACATACCCAACATTCTCCCACTTGTTGTTTTCTTTTCATATAGGGGGTTACAGGGTTACATAGTCAACAATCCAGGGCATCAATGCCCATGGACCCTCTACCCCAAGAGAACTTCTCAGTGCTCACAGATTTTTTTAATGAATCTGCAACATTCTTCAAAGTGTCCACCTTCATCAATAATACTTTCTTTTCTTCAACCATGTCTCTCACAAAGTGATATTGAATATCAATATGCTTTGTCTTTCAATGATAAGACGAGTTCTTCACCAAAAAAATGCACTCTGATTGTCACAATATATCCTTACATCTTGTTGTACCAACCCAATACCTGAACACAATCTTTGTAACCATAATGCTTCCTTACTTGCATGAGTGGCTGCCATGTATTCATATTCTATACATGAAAGTACCACTATAGCTTGTCTTTTCCTCATCCAACTTATTTCTCCCCCAAATAGGTTAAATGCATACCCACTTGTAGATCTCCTACGATCCAAATCTCCACCCCAGTATGCATCCACAAATCCATGTATATCCACCACTCTGTCCAATCCCGGTCTTCCTTGGTATCACAATCCATAGCTAGTAGTGCCACACAAATACCCAAAAACCATTTTCATTGTTGTCCAATGCTCCTTCCCTGGCTTTGACATATACCTGCTCAAAACTCTCACTGCATGTGCAATGTCTGGTCTAGTACAGACCTTTTCTTACATCAAATGACCAACTGCACTCGCATATGGAACACAAGAAATGTCCCCCTCCTCTTCTTGTGTCTTGGGACACTGATCCACATATAACTTTACACCAACAAGAATAAGAACCTTGACCAGTTTACATTCCTACATATTAAACCTATGCAATATTGTCTTGACATATTTTCTCTGATTTAACTAGAGTTTCCTCTTTTTTTGATCTTTTTTAATTTCCATGCCCAAAATGTAATTTGAAGAAATGACATCCTTCGTGTCAAATTTAGAGGAAAAATGAGTTTTCACATCTTGGATAATCTCCTTGTTGTTTCCTATCAGCAATATGTCATCCACATACAAGACCAAATAAATCAAATGATCACCAATTATTTTAAAATACACACAATTATCATATTTGCTTCTTCTGAAGCTAAGTCCCAGGATATAAGTATCAAATTTTTTATACCACATCCTTGCTGATTGTTTCAAACCATACATGGAAATTTTCATCTTGCATACAAGCTCCTTCTTTCCCTTCACAACAAATCCTTCTGGTTGCTTCATATAGATTTCTTCTTCCATATCCCCATGTAGGAATGTTGTCTCCACATCCATGTGTTCGACATCAAAATCAAATACAAAATAAACAGATAACATAAATCTTATAGAGGTTAACTTGGAAACAAAAGAAAAAATCTCACCAAAATCAATTCCCTCAACCTAGGAATAACCCTTTATTACTAATCGAGCTTTTTATTTCTCCACTTTTCCTTCTACATTCAACTTCTTTTTAAATACCCATTTGCTTCCAATGAGATTTTGTCCAGTCAGAAACCCCACTAGATACCAAGCCTCATTCTTATCCAAGGTTTTCATTTCTTCGTCCATGGCCTTTTTCCAGATATTTCCATCCTCTGAATCCACTTCCTCCTTGACAGTTCTAGGATCATCATCAGTAATAGACAAAGAAATTTTTGAACGAAACTCAGATGCAATATACCTTTCTGGTAGCCTTCTTTCTTGAACCGATCTCCTCAATACTGGAGTATGAGGATCTTCTTCTTCTGATTCCTGTTCTATTGTAGATTTTGTTTCAACATCCTTTAAATCAAACTCTATTTTCTATGGTTCTTCCTTACTTCGTAGGACTTCTTGTTTAACAACATCCTTCATTGATCTAAATACCACATCTCGTTTATACACTACCTTATTAGTTTCCTGGTTCCAAATCTTATAACCCTTGAGACCATCTGTATATCCAATAAAGATACACTTTTAAACCTTCTTATCTAGATTACTCATGTTTTCCTTTGGAACATGAACATATGCATCACAACCAAATAACTTGAGATGTGTGAGAGAAGGTTTCTTACTAGTCCATATCTCTTTTAGAGTCTTGTCATCCAATGCTGATGAGGGTGATTTGTTGACTAGGTAACATGCAATACCCACTGCCTCTGCCAGAATTCTTGTCGTAACCCGACACCACTGAGCATGCAACTTTGTTTTTCCATTAGTTTCCTCTTCATCATTTCGGTAACTCCATTCTGCTGAGGTTTATATGGAGTAGTATTTTTCCTTTCTATACCACACTTCTTACAGAATTATTGAAATTAATTCCCATAGAACTCTCTGCCATTATTTGTCCACAACACCTTAATTATTTTCTTTGGTGGATTCTCAACAAGAGCCTTAAACTCTTTAAACCTTTCAAATACTTCATATTTCTTCCTGAGGAAATATATCTAAGTATTCCTCAAGAATTCATCTATAAATGAGACATAGTACAAATATTTTCCCAATGATAAGATCAACACATGTCCTTCTTCCCATTCCTTCTTCCCTCATTGCACCAGAAGGGAATCTTACCCGATTATTCTTCCCATATACAAAATGTTCACAAGAAACAAAATCTAGAGAGCAGTTAGACATACCGTCAACCATACCTTTACCATGTAGTAGTCGAAGACCCTTCTCTCCGATATCCCCAATCCTTGATGCCACAACATAACCTTTTCTCCAAAGACTGTAGGAGTTCTTTCTTCTTCAAATCCAATACTAGGAACAATGGAACTATTACACCCATCACTAATATTGCTTCCTTGCATATTATACAGAGTTCCAAAATGAACTCCCTTCAACAACACCCTTGCTCCTCGAACCATCCTACAAGTTTCCTTTTCAATTATTGTTTTTGCCCCTCCATCGTCCATTTTTCTTACAGAAATCAAATTTATGGACAAACCTGGGATGTGAAGAACACCAGGAAATGTTCTAAGACTTCCATCTATGATCCTCAACTTGACTTTTCCTTGACCTATGATTATGGTTGTTGAGTCATCAACTAGGAAACAATTACCTCCATCATACCTTTCATATTCACAGAACCACTCCCTATGGGTAGTCATATGAAAGGATGCACCTGATTCAACCAACCCTACCTCATGATCTGCATGTGTTCTTGAAGAAGCCAGGTACACATCCCCTCCTTCTTCCTTGGAGGTCTTTTTTTCTGTAGAAGGAGATTCTTCAGATCCCTTCTTTTTCTCAACTCTGGATCTACACTTCTTCTTGTATTGCCCTTATTTTCCACATATCCAACATACCTTTACAAACTTTCTGAGAGTTTATATCTACCCTTAAACTTATATCTCCCACTTGAGAACTTATATCTATTAATTTCCCGAGAACGTCTTCTGGAAAATAATGCGTCTATGCTTTGTCCTTCCATATTATTTCATCTCATCTCCTCTGATAACAAGGATGAGACCACTTCATCAAACTTCAAGGTAGTTGTATTACTACCTATGGCCATAACTAGACTATCCCACGAGTCTAGTAAATAACACAATAAACTAATATATTTATCTTCATCTGAAATTTTAATCTCAATAGATACTAATTGAATTACCACAATATTGAAGGCATTCAAATTCTCTTCCACCGAGTCTCCATCTCCCATCCTCAGGTTATATAGATTATTTCTCAAGAATAGTTTATTTACTAGGGACTTAGATTGATACAACTTCCCCAACTTATCCCATAGATCCTTGGTTGTAGCTTCCTCTGACACATTCAGTAATATTGAATCTGAGAGACACAGTCGAATTGTGATTTTTTCCTTCTGATCCAACATTTTCCAGTCATTTGCTAAACTTCATGGAGGTACAGTACCTGGATATACCACGATCCACTAATCTTTGTCCACCAACAAATCTTCCATATTGAGATTCCACACCTCAAAATGTTTCCCATTAAACTTCTCGATCCCTCGTATTACTTGCCATTTATTTTCACCTGAAAAAACCAATACCACAGATCTCCCACTGTAACAAGGATTATCACAGTCAAACCCCTCAAACCCCCCTGTGCACCCAGTGCAACACAGACACTAATTCTTGTGAAAATAATATAACACATACCCAACAGATGAGGGGGCATTCACTTTCATAATTTCCAAACATGTATGGAAACAATTGGGATCACCCAAGTTAGTTCCTTCAACAATCACCCTTTGATATTATGATGTTTGACCCTCCCAACCAGAGGGCCTTTATCAAAATGTACTAGTAGAATTAGGGGTAAAAACAATACTTTTTGACATTGAAGTTATAGATGCCCAACTTGATTACAATATACCTTTTGGGCCAAACTACATGTACACCATGCAAGCAATAGAACATTTTGTATTTCACACCATGCTCTTCCCTCACAATGGGAAGATCGTCACTATTGACCAAATGTCCCATTATGATCCTAATTAGTTGGTGCACATTGATAACATCCTTCCACTTATTTGTTCTAGTGCCGACATTTTACCAATGGTAGATGTCAGACTAGGGATCTTTAATACCATGTAGTTAATTGATTCATACCAAGGATTCACCCCCCCACCCCAAGAGAAGACTAATTCTACGTTGTGACCTCGATCCACACTGCCAGCCATAGTCCTACATCACAATCACTTCCTGAAGAACCCCCCTTACAACCTTCCTAAGGGGAATTACCCAAAAACACGCCAACGATGGGTCAACTCCCTATATGGAAAATGATCCCATATTCCATTACCCAAATACCCTTCTTTTATCCCCCCCGGAGTAACAACTTAATGTTGACGCAAAAATAAAAAAAAACAATCCTTCCTACAAACGATTGCAATGAATTATATTATTTCTATTACTATATTGTCTAACTAGTAGGTGTTGTTGTTCCTGAGATTACCCTTAAGGCTCAAAAGAGTAATGTCAAGGCATCATAAATATAAATGGATGTTTTTAAAGGTGCTTTTTCTTCTGTTAGTTATATAAGAATTAATCCTCAAATGAAAATAATGACAGAACATGATAGAGGCCGTAATTTTCCGTCTGAGTCGATTTATAAAATCAAGTGATATGAAGGAAACTAACAAAATTGTTAAACCAAATGAGGCATCAATGCAAGATGAATCTTACCTTGTTCACAGTAGAAGAAATAAAAGAATGCACCCTTGTAAGGATATAAGATACAGTAATCCAAGTAGCTCACGGGTCTTGTACTTGCTTATAGAAAATAAAGAGGAAATACTACTTGCTTCTCAAAAAAATGATAAAATGTGACTACAGTAGTAGTAGTACTAAATTTCAATCACTCACTTATCAAGGAATAACATAAGGGAAACAAGAAATATGGAATACAAGAAGAGAACATAACTCAAATTGCAAAAATATTGCAATCCATGTGTGCACTTGTATTAATTCTCACAAAAGGAGAGTTGTTCCTTATTAAATTTGGCAAGAAGAAGCTTGTGTTTAGTATTCAAACTATGCATTTATATAAAACGAACTTAACCCTAGGTGGTTGATATTATCATAATTCAAAAAAAATAAATGTTACAATATGTGAAAATTGAAACGTTTCACTTGGATCTTTTCTGTAAATGTTTCTGTTGGCAGAGACGTTTCTTCTTATTGTACTCCATCTCAGAAAATAGTTGGTCCCTAATCATGACTTGTGAAAAAGGAGTACACACTTTGTATCACTTGTTCCCAGACATGTTGGCTTTTCCTTACTCGATGCACTGAATACATCTGCCCACTAACTGCACCACTAGCCTAGAAGGCTCTGTTGTATTATTTTCCTCAAAAGTGTATAAATTATTCTCTATGTGCGGAAGCCTATCTTCCATCCTCCTAGCTCCTATAGATATAGATTATAGCCATAGACTAGGATTGATTTCAGCTCAAGCTTCTTCCATACTTGTCTTGGAACTGAGTTGATGTTTTGCTATATCAATTTTCCCCAGGACTTCAGAGATACTGTCTATTTCAATGCCCAACGATTCTTTGTTGAGTGAGGAACAAGATTCTTCACAAGTTTTCTTCACTTCCTTGGCTAATATCTTACTTTCAACTATATTAGCCTCCTAGGTTTTAAGTATTATATCACCTCGAGTTTATTCCTAAAGGGATAATCTAGTGACATTGGCTACTTCCTCTTTTGTTGAAGATAAAATGGCCTCTTGGAATGTCACTCTAGCTGCAGTGGACTCTCTCTCATTTATGAAAATATTATTCAAAGAATGGTCTTCTGACCGATAATAATTTTGAATAGCTTTGAGTTTGACAAAAAGGTTTTGTTGGACTAATTCCAGCTTCTCCTACACTCCTAATGCTTGGGCTTGAAAAGATGATATATCCGCTGCTACATTCTTGGTCAATTTTAATTTAGCTTGCAGTTGTTTGACCAACTCCCCCTGTTGAATGGCTAGCTATCTTCTTGCTTATGAATTTTGATGCATCTCATCAAGGATGATATTAAGATGTTGAATTTCTTGCCTGTCATAGGCTCTAATCTACTCAAAACCTTTATTCATCTCACTTATGACACTCTGTTATACAATCTTTACTTGGCTTTGCAACTGGCTCACTAGTAGATCCTTCTACTTCAATTTCTCCTTTAGGTTCCCAACTGAGTACTGGTTTTCTGTTGCAAAATATCCAAATGAGCCTGGCACTTCCATAACGAACTTTGCTTCTTCTAAGGCCTGACCATCATATAATACTTTGTGTCTCTTGATAGTCGCACACTCCCTTTGGTGTACTTCTCTTTTCACAACAACTCTCCTCTTTTTGTTAAAGAAGGTGTCAGAAGGGATTATCTCTTCCACTGAAATAGGCACAAGATCTTCTATAAACACTACGTCAACACTCAGGTTCTCTCTGATGTACTCTAAAGGTGTCACAGATTGAATAGGGCTTCCTCTTTCGGTGGATGGTTATTGCTCGACTTTGCGAGTAGCTGATTTGTCAGGTGTGGATAGTGTTTTTTTTTCCTCCTTTTTTATCAAGGCCTCAATCTGAGATTTAGGTTGATCATCTAGTGGATTTTTCAATGAGGTGTCCCCTTTCTGAGTTGCAACCTTAGTTTTCTCTAAATTTTCTTGGGCATCCTATCCACTGGAGCTCCCTGTTTCTAAACTCTGTGTCTCAACTTGCTGTGTAGTTGGAGGTGTTGGGATTTCTCCCTACAAGACTTTACAAAGGATATTCCTTTGGTGCCTTTCAAAATTATGAAACTCTGCTAATTTTTCTGGAGCCAGAGTTTGGACTCGGCTCAAAAACCTCTTGATAAGATCTCACTACTCAGAATATCTCATCCTGTGGGGAATATTCATGCTTATATCTTTTTAAATTGGAAAGATCCATGTGATTTCCCACGATCCTCTGAGGATCATGTTTCTTGAATTCAATATTGACAATTTTGATGTCTTCCAGGGCCGTGGCCTCTACTTTCGAGTGGTTGAAATCTAACAATGTGAACCTACCAATCTGCAAAGGAAATACGGGCCATACATTTTTCTGTGCCTCTTTTAGTTCCTTGGCAATTCCCCCAAGGACATTTTGATGTGATACTTTGCAGCTCACCAATTGATCTGGTAGAAACTTCGACAAGGCATGTGGAGGAACAAAATAGCCAAAAACCCTAATGTAAGAGAAATACTCTTCAATGTACCAATCCACTATATTCCCCGAGTTGGTCACTAATTTGTGAGAAATCCTAGGGGTGGGAATCCATATATGGCGATATTCATCGACACTACCACATAGTTGCAAATTTCATAATAGAAATCTCTCGCTTTATCCACCCATAGCTTCGAATGTTAAAAATGTATTGGCTCAGCATTGGTTGGAGTCCAGCTCCATCTGATCAAAGGAAATGGTGTCATAAAACAATTGACATCCATGATGTATGTCAACATGTAAAATGGGGCAGGTTTCCCCTTGTCTCTCAATGACAGATATTCTGTGATCTCCCTAGCCAAATTATCAGATAATATCTTAGCCCAATCGAAGGAATAACCTTTTGCTACTATATGCATGATGGGTACCCATGGTAAGAAGAAATGGGCAGTGTTTTCCTTCCTGTAAAGTATGCACATCATCATGGCTATATACATCTTGTGAGGCTCTAAAGAGGCAAGAGAATATACTCCATGGCTCTCTGCTCTAAACTTCTCGAGATGTGAGCACCAATCCTCTATCAAATCAGGTAAGTTCTTGCCATATTGCGCACATTAATTTCTCTCGATGTCCATTAAGAAAGTGGAATTATAAATGTAATTAGGATCTGGGGATAATTTGTACATCACCTGGAAATGTTCTGGCTGAAAAGACCCAACCACAACATTTTGCGAATTGAAGATGGTTTTGGTCAAGAGGTCGACATTCTCCAAGGCCCAACCAATCATATCATTATAAGGAATGAGTCTGTGTCGCGTTTCTATTTTATGTATTTGTGATTGCATGACAATTTTATATTTTGTAGCCCGGGTCTCAGTATCCTCATCACCCAAATCATATGGTTAGTTGATCAATTCGTACTGTAGAATATCGAATACTTGCATCCAGGTTTTCCTGGTGTCTTGGATTTTGGGCGAAGTGTCTGAAATGATGCTTTTGTGTAGGTTAGAGCTTTCACCAGTCACTTTAGCTTCTTTCCATGGAGCCGTGGTATCACAAGCTCATCACTTTGTTGCCTGTCACAGGAAATGCACAAACTTCTTATCTGGAAAACTTGATGTTCTATGACAATGAAAGATGAAATTCAAACTTCAATATCCTTTTTTGTTAATTTCATCTATTTTATGAAAACCTCTACTGAATTTTTTTTAACTTTCATTAATGAAAAAGATTTAGGCGGTGGTCAAATATATTATTTTTAATGATCACCGTAGATCTATTATTAATGTCATTAATTTCTAGTGGTTCGCAATTAGAAGTTTGAAAAACAATATTTGAATTTTCCTGAGTTATGATTATGAGAAAAATTAATCACGAGATAATCCTCATTAATGTGTCAATTAATCACACATATCGTTAAGTATATTTCAGAGTTTCGTACCTCAGGATATCCTATAGTAGTTCAAGCTATGACTTCTGAAACGCAAAATCACAAAGTTATAAATTAATTTTAATCATGTTTAACCATTTAAATAATCGTGTTTAACCTCAAGTATTTCGAGGTTTCGAACCTCGAGATATTGATAGTCTCTCAAGGAAGGATCCCCAAAATGCAAAATCGTGAAGTGATTAATTAATTGGTAATCATTTTTAATAATTAGTTAACCTTGCTGAATGCTTAAGACATTTCGGGAGTTTGGGCTTCGTGAATTGGGGATATGATAGATGGTGAAGGCCCAAAATCCAAAATCGCAAAACTATTAATTGATTTCCTAACTGGGTTTTAGTTTCTTTTCAAGTATTTATCACTTCATGTATTTGTTTAAAAAATCCAACAGGTCATTTTATGAAAATATGCGTCAGATATCAGAGGGTATACGTGTGTGGTGACTAGGATTTGTCGAATGCTTTTCTTGTATCGCGATTTTTAAAGAGAGACATGTTAACATGCCTGAAGCGCGAAACTCCGAAATCCAAAATCATGAAGCCAATCTGTAGAGGTTTTGAACTTTTTAACATTCAGGCCACTCTAAACATTCAGGAAAAGGGGAACCATTCCATCAATGGGAGAAATCAATCGATGACAGACCTGGTACGTTCCTTAATGCTTAAAAGTGGAAAGATTTATCTTTTGGAAATCAGATTGTAAGTTAAAGTGAAAAGATAGTAAAAATCTTTAGGATTATAATTTTAAAAGTGTTCCAACATAGGCTCCATATGGGGATCACGTTTCCCTGTGAGGCATGGAAGAATTGTAGACTAAGTGCCTTTATTGGGTTAATGGAGTCATCATTGGGTTTCTAGGAAACACCTTTGAGAAAAAAAATAGAAGGATATTATACTTTGGCATGATCTCATAAAGATTTCAAAAACGTGATCGTTCACCAATCTCGAGCTTAGGCTGTTTATAGATTACGTTTTCCTGAAACTAATTTCGGGTGTGTTTAAGATAATCAAGACAACTTTAATCAATCTATCAGACTCTGGTCAATTTTGTTCGAATCAAGGAAAAGTAAATTTTAGGAATTTTAATTAGGGGATCCCTTGTCAGCTTAGAGTGTAAATATTTGTCGAAAAGAAAACTAGATACCAGAGCACATTATATGACATGTATAACAACCTTTCATATATCAAAGACATTGCTTCACTGCCAGCGAGCCTACTCAGTACCCCAGTGAAGTATCTACATTTCCCATTGAATTTATTTTCACCACTTCAATTTTCACTTTGATGAGATGAGGGGAATCATTTAAATGAATTTTCTTTCATAATCTCTTTTGCACAAAATGGGGGAAATCGAAATTCGAATTTCCTTTCACCATTTGTCTTGGACTAGATGGGGGCAATTAGATTAAGAATTTCCTTTCACCATCCGTCTTATTTTTTTAATATTTTTGAAGTGGGGGAAATCAATTTGTATATATCATACATGGGATGACATTTTTTTTATAATTTAGAAGCTAAGGTATGTCAACTCACTTTGATTTACTCTTGTCTAATCCTCCCCTGACCTTCAAAACACCTTTGCCTACAGGGAAGTTATCGTAGGGAGATTTTAATTTCCAAGGACTTTCCTTGAGAGAAACGAATCAGTTTAAATTCTTATAGAAGGGATAAAGTAGTTAGTATTAGCCTAGACATAATTTCTCTTAGTCAAAATCAGAGGAATCATAAAAAATTTGCCTACTCTCATTTTGAAACTCTAGTTTTTTTTTAGGCTTCTCGAGTCAAGGTGAACTCTGTATTTCTGTGGGGATTCAAAATCGGGATGTGTAAATCAAGATAGAATTAAATATTTCAGACATGATGGATGGGAAGAGATAAAAAAGTTAAAGGTTTGGAAAAGGGTCTTATTCCTACTCAGTCCTACTTCCTGATTTGCGAGCTTCTTTTATTCTTATTTTCTTTTCCTTTTTATAAATTTTATTTCATTTTTTATTTTAATTTTAATTTTATCAAAACTTAGAGAAGACTTTTAGGATTAGGCTGTAATTATTATATCCCTCTGGTTGTTTATCAAGTGACACTATTTATATGGATGATACTTATTTCATAATTTAATGAGATCCTTTTGAAAATTTAACTTGGGTTATTAGGGTAGAATCTCATACCTCATATTTTCTTTATATTTTCAACCAAGTAAACCATTTATTTATCACCTGTTTTGAGAGAAAGCTAATGTTCTGAAAAGTGAGTGTTGGTTTCTGATACATCCTTATCTCTCAAATATCAACAAGTATTCTGCATAAAAATAAACGTGAGAAATGTCAGAAACCTCTGCATAAAAAGAAATTTACGTTTTTATGAAATTAACAAAACTAGTCCTATCTAAACTTACCAAAGAAGTAAAAAATTGTAAATCAAAAAGAAAATCAAACTGGTATATACAATGGTGATTTGAAATCTGATTATTTCATGAAGTGCTTCAGGTAGCTCTCGTTGATAAGGGTGTTAAGGATTTTCCCATTGAGGTGTTCTAATAAGAATGAATTATTTCCCTCGGAAGCTACGATCCTAAAAGGTCCACACTAAATGTGATCAAACTTACCGTGATTTCTGGAGTCTTATTTCCTGGCATCCCATTTCAAAACTAGGTCATCAGGAAGAAATTCTGTATCTTTATCTTTTTTATCAGACATGGATTTCATGTTGTCTTGATATTTCTAAAGTTTCTCATCCACTTCTTTCCTGTATTGTTGTACTTCAATTAACTGGTTTATTCTTCTGGTAATATTGCTAGGTTCTTCCTTCGATTCTTGTCAGATCTTCATCACAGGCAAAGCGATATTTATGGGGAGAACTACATTGGTATGGTACACCATTTGGAAACGAGACATTCCGATTGCTTTTTTAGTGCCTATTCGATTTTCCCACAAAGCGTATTTCCAATGAACATGCCAAGATTTCTTGTTTTCAGTCAGAACCTTTTTTACTATGGTGATTAAGCTCGTATTCGATGATTCAGCTAATTCGTTTCCCTGAGGATAATATACTGTTGAATTTCCTAGTACAATATTGTACTTTTGACAAAAGCTAATCATCACCATGGATTTGAAGGCCTGGGAATTATCTGTAACTATTTTTCGAGGATAGACAAATATAGATAAAATGTTTTCTTCCAAGAAATTGATCACCACTGAGTTTGTAGCATTTCGTGTTAGAATCGCTTCTACCCATTTAGTGAAATAGTTTGTGGTGGTTAATATCTATTTATGTTGTGTACTTGAATGCAGATGGATTTCTCCGATGATGCAGACCCCATTGTTGAATCAAAGCTTCTATTTTGACTAGGATCAAGGGTAGTACGGGAATGTTTTGTTTACCTGAGAATAATTTAAAAGAATTACAGGATTTGAATTTAGTATTCATGTCTGTAAATAAATTCGGCCAATAGTATCCATATATCTGGATTTTATAGGTCATTTCCCTCCAGGCGTAGTGTTATCCACACACACCTTCATGAAACTCGTTTATAATGTTCCATGTTTCCGATTCTATCAGGCACCTTAATAAAAAAACGAGGGGATCTTTCCAATACAGTCAGTTGTCGATGACACAATATTTTGTCGCATGCATCTTTAATGTTATTGCCTTAGAAGGAGTCATATCACTTGGGCACTGAAGAGTCAGGAGATATGAAACTATGTCACCATACCAAGAAGAAGAAGAAACTTTTTATTGGATTTGAGTAGTAGGTGTCTGATCATCAAATTTTGTTATGTCTAGGAGTTCTACGTAATCTTACAGATGATTTGTTTCGAGTGCTCTACAATTTGATTTAGCTAATAAATTATCTATACCTTTACATTTGAATAGTTTAGTTGGTTTTACCTCAAGATCAAATTCTTGAATCTTCGCTAGCCATTGGCCCCTCCTTCTGTCACTATCTGGTTGAACCAATATATCTTTAACAGAGTTGGTTGGTACGTAGGCAATAATTTTGGAATGTAGCACATAAGTCCTGAAATATTTGAGGGATTTCACCATTGTGTATGCCTATTTTTCCAGTATATCGTATTTCATCTCTACATATCCAAGGATTTTACTAAATAATGCTATTGTTTGTTTGAACCCTTCCTCGTTCTTCTGTAAGAGAACGAACACAATCATATTTTCAGATGTGAATGAAAAGATCAAGAACTCTTTCAGGTAGTTCGGGCTAGCCAACACTGATGCTTCTCATATTACTTTCTTGATGTGTTCGAAATATGATTTGGATTTGGTCGTCCATTTGAACTCGCTCTCGTTTTTCAGCATACCTATAATTAATTAACAATTTCAACAAAATTTCGAATGAATCTTCTTAGAAAAATTATTTTTCCTAAAAAGGACTGAATTTCCTTTATGTTTCTAGGAATATTGATTGTATCTATAGCTTCAACACTTTTTGGATCGATTTATTTTCCTTATTTATATACTATATGGCCCAAGAGTTTACCTTCCTGCATTGCAAAACGAGATTTCTTGGGATTTAGAGACAGACCGAATTTTCTGCATTTTTCGAATGTTTGTTTGAGGTGTACCAAGTGCTTTGCATCTAATTTAGAAAAAACTATTAAATCATAAATATAAATAACGACAAACTTATCTCTTTCACTGACAAAGGTTATGTCCATTGCTCGTTGAAAAGTGGCTCATGCGTTCATCAGGCCGAAGGGAATTTTGTCATACATGAAAGTACCCCATGGAGTGGTAAACACAGTTTCTCCTTGTCATCTTCGTGGACCACAATTTGATTGTAGCCTAAAAATCCATCAATCATAGACATTCGGTTAGCCCCGACTACTTTTTCCAAAATGTGATCCATTTTAGGGAATGGATAATTTTCTTTAAGGGATGATCTGTTTAAATTCATTAAATTCACATAGAGTCTAATTTCTCCATTCTTTTTTCTAACTAGAACTTTTTCATCCAGGATATTTTTAACTTCTCTTTCTATTACAGGCATGAGTACAGGGTTTATCTGTTTGAGCTCTTGCTTGATGCTCGGTTTCAAAGGGATTTTATTCTCAATGAAAGTGGTATAATAAGTTTTCAGTTCTTCGTAAGACCAGGAGAATACATCTTTGTATTGTTTGAGTAATTCAACATATTTACTTTTCATTTCTAGTGGAAGGTATTTAGAAATTTTGACCAGTTTAGGATTTTCCTTTGTGCATGTGTCACAATCTTCAACCTCTTCAGGCTGAGGTTGCAAGGTAGGCGTTAGGGGTATATCGTCTTTATCAAATAATATCTCTAACAAAATAAGACCCTTAGAAATATGATTTTTTTTTAACACCAACATGCGGTGGTTAGCGATATTATCTTAGAACTTTCGAGGATCTTCTCCTTCTTGCATGATCCAAGTAGGGTCATTTTGATTTTCCTGGTTGATGTGTGTTTCCACCATTTCTAGAAACTGCTTGATCTGCTCATCGTCTTCAAAAACCTGCCAGTGTTGAACATTATTTGGTATTGAAGGCCTGTGCTTTATTTCTATGTGATACTTTAGTTTTAAGACCATAGGTGGCATAAAAGTAGCAATCTCTTGTGCTAGGGAGTCAGCTTGTTGATTTTCTGCCCTGGGAATATGATGAATATTGAATGATGAGAAAAAATTTCTATCAAATCCCAGGCGAAGTTTCTATATGACCTTAGCCTTGGGTTCTTGGCTTGATACTACCACCTTATCTGTTTTACAATTAATTATGCATCACCATAAACTATTAGATTTTCAATTTTCAATTTTTGGGCAGCCTTCAATCCTAATATCATAGCCTAATATTCGCATATGTTATTGGAATAGTAAATGTCCCACTGTAACCTGTATGAGAAAGGAATAATGAATTCATCTCTGGGTGCCAAAAAAAACACTCCAGATCCGGCTCCTTCCCAAGATGAAGCACCGTCAAAAAACATCTTCCAAACTCCTATACTATTTACATTTTTGTTAGCTTTTTCGACTTTTTTGTTTTCTTTTTGTGAATCATTTTCTTCTCTACATTCGTCAAAACCATCATCAATTGATAATATATAGTTTCCTAAATCTTGATTTGCGACATAAACCAGATAATTAATTGGGTTATGTGGGTGACTTACGATATATGCCAATATTGTCTCTCTGTATAGACGGTTGAACTGTCCATCGAAGATCGGGATTGTAGCATACATCATGTATAATTGAAGTGATCCTACAAGTTTGTAACCCTAATACCTGGATAACAACATGCCATATTTCGAAGGAACATCAACAATGATTACATCTATGAGAATACTCTTCATAGGGATCTGTGAAAGATTAACCACCAAATATTTTATCATACCAAGACATTTAAATTTTCTTCAATCAAAAGAATAGAGATATCGATATGGTATGGTAACCTCGAGACCCAATTTTTCCATAATAACATTGGGCATTAAGTTGTGGGAGGCTCCAGAATCCAACATACAATTATGGAGTAGGTGATCATGCACAGTCAACATAATGTAAAAAGGAGCAATAGGGTATTTAGCATTTTCAATATGTGGACCAAACATTATAGTAGATCTATCATATTCTAAATGAATAGTATCCGCATGAATTTCAACATCTGAGAAATTTATCATTTTGGCAATTTGTTTTCTATACATTGGATTTTTTGCTAATTTGACCAAGGGCACAGGAATTTTGATTTTATTGATTTCATTTTCCAGATTAAAACTTCCAATCATCGTTTCAGCCTCTCTGCTTGGGATCTTTGTTTCTCTTTTTTATGGTCTATTGGTTTGTGTTTATTTGGTTTCGGTTGTCTTTGTCTTGGTCGCTTGTGTTTTAGCTCTTTTTGTTTTAGCATCTTGTGTTTCAACTGTTTTTGTTTTGGCAGCTTGCATTTCAATGGATGGTTGAGTTGTTAAGAACCAAATATCAATATAGCATAGAAAAACCTCAGAATAAGTACACAACGCCTTGAAAAATAGATAATTTCAGATAATAAGCCTCTCCAAGGGGGCAACCTCCTTTTACCCCACATGATTCCAAGTACAAGATGATTCCAAATGAAAAATGTCTCCTTGGTATATATAGGAGACTAGGAGGTATAATTACAACTAATGGAATAAAACTAACATAAATAAAATAACATTACTAATGTAATATGCCTCAATTAAGGGGTAATGAGCCAATATTAGGGATTAACATGCCCCTCCCCTTGAGACAAGTGTTTTCTGCAACGCTTGAGTAAGTCTAGATGCTTTCGTATAAAATAATCATCTTCCCAAGTGGAATCTTCAGCTGGTAGTTTCCTCCATTTAATGAGATACTCTGAAATGGATATATTCCTCATCTAGAAAATTCTTGTGTCAGTGATGGCTTCAGGCTCCAATATGATTTTTCCATCCTCGTCAAGTTCTGGCAATATAGTTTGAACTGGGGTCTTGTTGCCTATAAACTTCTTTAAGCATGAAACATGGAAAACTGGGTGTACTCATGAATATGCAGGCAACTCCAATTTGTATGTCATAGTACCAATCTTTTGCAACACCTTATAAGGGCCATAGTAATTTGGTGATAATTTATTATCCTTCTTGGATTTCTTGAGGGACATCTGTTTGTATGGTTGTAGTATTAAAAACACCCAATCCCCTACTTCAAAACTTCTTTCACTACGATGTTGATCTTCTTATTGTTTCATGCGATTCTGTGCCATGGTCAGGTTGTCCTTTAAGATTTGGAGAACTTGTTGTTGATGCTCGATGTGATCTTCCACTGCTTGAACCTTAGATTTTTCTTTTAGAGAAAAAGTGATGGAAGGAGGGTCGTATCCATAGAGTGCCATAAATGGTGTCATTTGTTTTGCAGTATGAAAAGAAGTGTTATACCACCATTCTGCCAAGGGTAACCATTTGAACCATTGTGTTTGTTTATCAGAGAGAAAGCAATGAAGGTAGCCTTCTAGACATTTGTTCACTATGTCGGTTTGTCCATCGGATTGATGATGATAGGATGAGCTATGAGCCAATTGAGTACCAAAACAAGAAAATAATTATGTCCAAAAGTGTGTAGTGAAGATGGGATCTCTGTCACTTACAATCATCATTGGGCTGCCATGTAGCTTTTGAGTTGTCTCCATGAATGTGGTGGCAACTGTACTAGCTTTGAAGGGATGAGAGAGTGCACAAAAGTGTGCATACTTGGTCATTCTATCAACAATCACCATGACGACACTCTTTCCTTTAGAATTTGGTAACCCTCTGATGAAATCCATGGAAACCTCCTCCTAACATTGACTTGGGATGGCCAATGGTTGTAAAATACTTGGGGTCTTAATTGTTTCCACATTATTTTGTTGGAAAACCAAACATTCTACTACAAACCTTTGAACATCAGTTTTAAGGCCATCCCCCAAAAAATACTTCTTGACTCTATGGTAGGTTTTCAAAAATCCCGAGTGCCCTCCTACTGAAGAGGTGTGCAATTGCAATAGTATTTTTTTTTGAGTTGGTAGTTCTTACATAAATATAAGCGATCTTTGTATCATAGTGAATCATTTTTCCATGTAAATGTATCTGATGCACTGGAATCCTGCTGCAACCTTTGAATGAGAGTCCACACTTTTTCGTCATTCGTCCATTCATCCGTTTCTTCTATTATCCAATTGGGTTGGATGATCGAGATAGCACAGAGAAAATCCTCAACATCTTCATCCTTTCTTGAGAGTGCATCTTCCACAACATTTTGCTTCCCCTTTTTATAGATTATTTCAAAATCATAACCCAATATCTTGGTTACCCATTTTTTTGTTCTTCTGAAGATAGTCTTTGTTCCAAGAAGTATTTAAGACTATCATGATCTATTTTGACCTTGAAGTGCCTACCTATTAGGTAAGGATGCCATTTCTTCAATGCATGTACTATTGCCATCATTTCCTTCTCATAAATGGGTTAGTGTAAGTCTTTTCCCTTGAGTGGTCAACTTTCAAAAGCGAGGGGCCTTCCTTCTTGCATTAGGACAACACCAATTCCATTTCCCGAGGAATCACATTCCACAACAAAGGTTTTTGTGAAGTCTGGAGTGGTCAAGACAGGAGCTTTGCACATCACCTCTTTATGTTGTTCAAAAGATTTAGTTGCCTCTGGATTCCATGAAAATGCATCCTTCTTAGTTAGTGTTGTTAAAGGTGATTCTATTCTTCCATAGTTCCGAACAAACTTGCAGTAGTAAGCTGTCAAACCCAAAAATCCTCTAAGATTATTCAATGTTTTGGGAATCGGCCAGGCCATCATGGCCTTAATCTTGTTAGGGTCTACCTTAACACCTTCATGAGATACAATATGACCCAAATACTATACATCCACTCCAAAGAAATATTTGGATGGTTTGGCATATAGTTGTTTCTCCTTTAGTAGTTGTAGCACCTTGTCAACATGTTGCACATGGTCCTCCAAAGACTTGCTATAGATTAGTATATCATCAAAAAATACTAACACAAATTTTCGAAGGAAGGGCTTGAAAATGGAATTCATCAACCATTGGAATGTGGAAGGTGCATTTGTAAGGCCAAACAACATGACCAAAAATTCATAATGGCCTTCATGAGTTCGGAATGTTGTTTTTGGGATATCTTCTTCCTTCATTCTAATCTGATGATACCCTGAACGAAGATCTAATTTTGTGAAATAGATTGCTCCATGTAGCTCATCTAACAATTCATCAATGACGAGAATGGGAAATTTATCTTTAATAATGATCTTGTTGAGCTCTCTATAATCTGGACACATACGCCATGAGCTATCTCTCTTGAATACCATTACCACTAGTGCAGAGTAAGAACTTTGGTTAGGTCTAATAATGCCAACCTCTAATATTTATTCAGCCATGCGCTCAATTTCATTCTTTTGGGCGTAAGGGTATCTGTATGGCTTGATGTTAGGAGGAACACTCCCAGGAATTAGGTGAAATTCATGATCATGATTTCGAGTGGGTGGAAGACCTTTGGGAATATCTTCAAATACTTTGGAATGCTTATCAATGATCCTTTGGATATCTTGAGGAATAGATGGCTTA
>ML784736.1:1223257-1240024 GCA_009831015.1 Picea engelmannii
CACCACACTTATGTCCCTTACTGTACTTGTTGTCACAATTAAAGCATAAACCTTTTTCTTTTCTTTCCTCCAATTGTTGAGGTGTTTTAGAAGAAGGAGCATTGTTCTCTCTATAGATGTTAGGATTGGTCCTTCTAGTAGCCGTAGCCATATTTTAACTTTCAACATTTCTTGCCACCTTAAATGCATTCTGCAATGATTTGGGTTTCCAAAGGCAAACCTCATGTTGAATTTTATCCTTTAAAGTTCTTATGAATACATCAATCAAGCGCTCATCTGGAATATCTATTACCTTTATATTCAATCTTTGGAAGTTCTCAATGTGCTCAGTAACTAAACCCTTTTGCTTGAGATTTATCAATTGGCTAAATAAGGTATTGCTCCTTGTATCCTCATATTGTCCTATCATTTCTTCTGTGAAAATTGTTCAAGTGACGAGTGATTTGTGAGAACAAAGCCATCGATACCATACAAATTGATTGGGTTCTAAATATAAATAAGCGATTCGTACCTTTTGTGTATGTGGCACATTATGTAGATCAAAGAATTTCTCCATCTGAAGTATCCATGTGATTAGGTTCTTGCCATCAAACTTCCTCATATCGATCTTAGGAACATGGTTGGTCTTCAACCCAAAGTTGGAGTTTCTCCATTCTTGATTCACCTTCCTTGTGTCCTCATCATGAATTTCATGGGATGCATTTTCACTTTCAGGTGTCTTCTTTGTTACGAAAAATTTCAATACTTCCATGATCTCCTCCTTTAAACCATCCATCTTTGCCGCCAACTTAGCTTCCATCTCTTGTAGTTGATATTTTGTTAATATATTCTTTTGTAAATCATTTATGTCCCTACGCATTTCTTCACCTTCATCAAGAGTGCAAGTAGGATTGTATGGAGGCTTATTTGGTGTAGAAGTTCCCTTTTTGGGTGGCATGTTGGCCAAGTATCACTTTTGAACCTTAATTTTGATGTGGTTCTTCTAGAAAATATTTTTTCTGTTGTATCTCCCAAGTTTTATCCCTTATGGGTATGCAAATTTCTTTTATGTAGTTCTATGATATTTATTCTCTACAATGCCATAGGTTTGATCAAAATTGGATGTGCCAAGTGGAATTTACCGTAACTTCCCTGCAACTTGCTGATTTTTGGGCTTTCTAGGATATCTCACTTGTATAGCGTTCCCCGCACAAAATGATTGATATAAAATTCTGAAACTTGTACCAGAAATACTAAAGACTATCCAATATCCAATGAAACTAGTCTCACTCAATTTGGATACTCTAGAAATAATTTATGATTGTTTTACCTGGAACACCTTCTTGAGACTAGTCAATAGGACAAGTCAGATACCCTATCTTCCACAGGGTGTATCTACAAATTTATGATGACCCATAAGATGAACGTTTTACCACATATACCTTATTAATTTCTGTGAATATCCTCCAGAGTTCATGGTCTGAAATGTTACAAAAAAATTTGTATAGCGAAAAGTCCGCAATGACTCAGTTCAGGATGATTCCAGAACCCTATATTGCACAGGATGTATTCTGAAATGTAGAAGGCCCTAGGAGTTGAAATTGTAACCCAACATACCTTGATCCATCTACTAAATATCATCCAAGCCATTTCTTATGAAACATTGTAGAAATAATGTTATAGTGAAAATTCCAAGGTGTCTCAGATGTAGCAGCAAAACCCCAAGACCTTGAGCTTTTATACCATATGTTAAGAACCAAATATCAATATAGAATAGAAAAACCTTAGAATAAGTACTCAACGCCTTGAAAAATAGATAATTTCAAATAATAATCCTCTTCTAGGGGGAAACCTCCTTTTACCCCACATAAATGTTCAAGTACAAGATGATTCCAAATGAAAATGTCTCCTTGGTATATATAGGAGACTAGGAGGTATAATTACAACTAATGGAATAAAGGCGACATAAATAAATAACATTACTAATGTAACATGCCCCAATTAAGGGGTAATGAGCCAATATTAGGGCTTAACATGAGTTGCCTCATTTGTTTTACTTGTCGATAAGATCTTCCTTGGTGGAGTAGTTGTAGAATTTTTATCTCTAGGTCTTAAATTATATTTTTGTTGAAGATCAACCATTATAGAGTTGACGATTCCTTGATAATCAGAATCTCCCATATTATTGATACTTACCTTGTTTCCAAACAATGGTTCTTGATCTAAAGACCTTTTGTAATCATGTTTGGTTAGGTGAGGTTCTTGGTCACTATCACTAAGGTTGTCTATATATTAATCTAACCCCTCAAAGTCTTGTACATCATCACTTTGCATAAATTTTTATGTTTTAAAAGGAGCTTTGATTTTATGATCCTCATTTTTTACTGGTCTTTGCTAGATCGGGGGATTTGGATTCATTTTGAAATCTCCCCTAGCAAAAGGATCAGGTTTAGCCTGGTCTAATTCCATTTTGGAGATTTTGTTTGATAACTCTTTGATTATTTTAGCCATGTCATCCATTTTGTCCTCCGCCGACTTACCAGATCCGGAAGTTCCATCTTGTTCCTTGAAGCTCTTAGTTTCTTTGGTTCTTGTTTTGAACTTCTCTTTAATAATACCAGATGCCATCATGTTCGACTCAATTTCGACGACATTGTCCTGCGTTCTGTTGAGATCAACAGATATCCTTTCCCTCAAAAGTAGGGGAAATTCAGGCTCGAAAGCCTCTGCGAAAGTCACCTTAGCCGTGCGCTGAGAGTGTTTGAGATCTGTTGGGATATTATGATAGAGTTTATTAAACCTTTGGGTGAGTTCCAGGACTGACTCATAATTATTTTTCCTCAGAGCCCTGAATTTCGTCAGATAGTACAAATCATCTTTCTTCTCTCCCCACTGCCTTAGAAAGGCATTTTATAGCACGTCATAATATGCTATAGATCCTACAAGGAGCCCTTGAAACCAGAGTCTCACTTTACCCTCAGAAGTTTGCACCAAAAGTCTTGAATAAACATCCTCATGCTCAATGTTGAGGATATCAATGAATTGGTCAAAAACATTTATGTGCTCTATAGTAGTCAAATCCCCTTCTCCCATGAATTTCAGCTAGTTCTTCATATAATTTTATGGTAAATCATGAGGGACAGGGGGAAGTAATAAAGGAGTGTATCTGGCTGCCACTTTGGAAAAAATCCTAGGAGGCGGAGGTGGTGGTCCTTGATCGCCTCCAATGCTACCTCCTCCAGTGACAGCTATTTGATGCCAAGGGGATGAGCTTCAAGAATTAAAGAGAGGGTTTTCATAAACTTGTAGTGAACCTTCCATTACCTCAGGATAATAGGAATGGGTTTCAAGAAACAGACCAATAGGAGACAAAAAGACTGAAAAGGGGGTAAAATGGAAATGAGGGATGGGTTCTTTGAACTTACAGGATATATAAACAGGAGAACCAATAAGAGTTGAGTCAGGGTACAAGACATAGTCCTCAGAGTTTCATGGAATTGAAACCTTTACTTCAGGGATCAACGAAATATCTAATAAAGTAGGTATCGAAAGAGATCCTTTACCTTTACTAGTAAAGGGGAAAGTCGAATCAATATCATCTTTTACATCAGGTAAAACCAGTTCGGGGCTTATGATTTCGGTTTCAAGTTTATCAGTTGGTGTATCTTCGAAGTGGCTTTGTGTGTAACCTTCTTGTGAGACTGACTGTTCAAGTGGAACCTTAGCATTAGTTTTCACCTTTTTGGGTTGGTAAACCTTACATGTGGATGTAGCAGTGTGCTTGAGGTATCGCCTTGGTTTTAATAGCTTTTCTGGATCAACCACAGTCGTAGTCTGCTAATCATCTAGGTTCTTGCTGGTATTCTTTCCACTGAATTCTAGTTTATCTGTAATGGAGTTTCCAAGTGAAAGATAAAAGCCTTAATACAATATTCAATCCTTGTTAACTATCAAAAATAGAATATTACCTTAACATTTCTCCCAGGGAAACATAACTTCATTTCTCCATCCTCGACAATGACACCAAAAAGATGTTGTTCCTGAGATTACCCTTAATGCTCAAAAGCGTAATTTCAAGGAATAATAAAAATAAAGGGATGTTTTTAAAGGTGTTTTTTTCTTCCGTTAGTTATATAAGAATTAATCCTCAAATGAAAATAATGACAAAATAGGACAAAGGTCATAATTTGTCGTTTGAGTCGATTTATAAAATCAAGTGATATTAAGGAAATTTACAAAACTGTTAAACAAAATAAGGCATCAATGCAAGATGAATCTTACCTTGTTCACAATAGAACAAATAAAAGAATTCACCCTTGTAAGGATATAAGATACAGTAATCCAAGTAGCTCACAGGTATTGTAGTTGCTTATAGAAAATACAAAGGAAAGACTTCTTGCTTATTAATCAACTGATAAAATGCCACTATAGTAGCAGTATTACTAAATTTCAATCACTCACTTATCAAGGAATAACATAAGGGAAACAAGAAATATAGAATACAAGAAGAAAACATAACTCAAACTTCACAAATATTGGAATCCCTGTCTGCACTTGTATTAATTATAACAAAAGGAGAGTTTTTCCTTATTACATTTGGCAAGAAGAAACCTGTGTTTAGTATTCAAAATATGCATTTATACAAAATGATCTCAACCCTAGGCAGTTGAGATTCTCATAATTCAAAAACAATAAATATTACAATATGTGAAATTTGAAATGTTTCACTTGCATCTTTTCTATCTTTGTGCTTGCTGGCAGAGACATTTATTCTTGTTGTACTCCAGCTCAGAAAATAGTTGGTCCCTTATCATGATTTATTTAAAATGAGTACACACTTTATATCACTTGTTTCGAGATGTGCTGGATTTTCCTTGCTCGACGCACTGAACACATCTTCCGACTAATTGCACCACTAGCCTGGAAGGCTCTGTTGTATTATTTTCCTCAAAAGTGTATAACTTCTTATCTATGTGTGGCAGCCTATCTTCCATTCTCTTGGATTCTAGAGATATAGACTGTAGCCATAGACTAGGAATGACTATCCATTTATTTATCAGAGTAAGGTCAACTTGTTTCAACTGCAAGATTTCGGCTCGTGCTTCTTCCATATTTGTCTTGGAAGTGAGTTGATGTTTTTCAATATCAATTTTCCCCGGGACTTCAGAGATACTGTCTATTTCAATGCCCATCGATTCTTTGTCGAGTGAGGAACACACTTCCTCACAATCTTTCTTCACTTCCTTGGGTAATCTCTTACTTTCAACTATATTAGCCTCCTAGAGTTTAAGTATTGTATCACCTCGAGTTTGTTCTGAAAGGGAAACTCTAGTGACATTGGCTACTTACTCCTTTGTTGAAGATAAAACTTCCTCTTTCAATGTCACTCTAGCTGCAGTGGCCTCTCTCTCCTTTATGCAAATATTATTCAAATAATGGTCTGCCGATTGATAATACTTTTGAATAGCTTCTAGTTTGATAAAAAGGTTTTGCTGGACTGATTCTAGCTTCTCCTGCACTCCTAATGCTTGTTCTTGAAAATATGATATATCCACTACTTCATTCTCAGTCAAGTTTAATTTAGCTTGCATTTGTTTGACCAACTCCCCTTGTTGAATGGCTAGTTCTCTACTTTCTTGCGAATTTTGATGCATCTCATCAAGGCTGATCTTAAGTTGTTGAATTTCGTACATGTCACAGGCTCTGATCTTCTTAAAACCTTATTCATATCACTTTTGACACTTTGTTATACAATATTTACTTGGCTTTGCAACTAGCTCACTAGTAGATCCTTCTTCTTCAATTGTTCCTTTAAGTTCCCAACTGAGTACTGGTTTACTATGGAAAAAGATCCCAATGAGCCTGCCACTTCCATATTGAAATTTGCTTCTTCTAAGGCTTGATCGTCATATAATACCTTGTGTCTCTTGATAGTCACACTCTCCATTTGGTGTAATTATCTTTTCACAACAACTCTCCTCTTTTTGTTGAAGAAGATGTTGGAAGGGGGTATCTCTTCCACCAAAATAGGTGTAAGATATTCTATAAACACTACTTGAGCACTCAGGTTCCCTCTAGTGTACTGTAAAGGTGTGACAGATTGAATAGGGCCACCTATATCGATGGATGGCTGCTGCCCGAATGTGCGAGTAGCTGGTTTGTCCAGTGTGGACAATGGTTTTACCTCCCCCTTTTTTTATCAAGGCCTCGGTATGAGATTTAGTCTGATCATCTGGTGGATTTGTCAATGCGGTTTCCCATTTCTGAGTCACAAAATCAGTTTTTTCCAAATTTTCTTGATCATCCTCTCCACTGGAGCGCCTTGTTTCTAAACTCTAGTTTCAAATTTCTGTGTAGTTGGAGGTGTTACGGTTTCTCCCTGAAAGACTTTAGGAAGGTTATTCCTTCGGTTCCTTTGAAAATTATGAAACTCTTCTAATTTTTCTAGAGACAGAGTTTGGACTCGGCTCAAAACCTCCTGATAAGATCTCTCTCCTCGAAATATCTCATCCTGTGGGTAATATTCATGCTCATATATTTTTAAATTGGAAAGAGCCATGTGATTCCCATGATCCTTTGAGGATCATGTTTCTTGAATTCAATATTGACAAGTTTGATGTCTTCCAGGGCCATGGCCTCTAATTTCGAGTGGCTGAAATATAACAGTGTGAACCTACCAATTTGCAAAGGAAAGTTGGGTGATACATTTTTTTGCACCGCTTTTATTTCCTTATTGATTCCCCCAAGCACAGTTTGATGTGCTACTTCGCAGCACACTAATTGATCTAGTAGAAACTTCGGCAAGGCATGTGGAGAATAGAACAACCAAAAACCCTAATGTAAGAGAAATGCTCTTCAATGTACCAATCCACTATCTTCCCTAGGTTGGTCACTATTTTGTCAGAAATCCTAGGGGGTGGGCATCCATATATGGCAATATGCATCGACACCACCACATAGTTGCAGATTTCATAGAAGAAATATCTTGCTTTATACTCCCATAGCTTCAAATGATAAAAATGTATCAGCTTAGCACTCGCTTCTCCTTGGCTCTCAATGACTAATATTCTATGATCTCCCTAACCAAATTGTCGGATAATATCTTGGCCCAATTTAACGAATAGCCTTCTGCTACTGTATAAATGATGGGTACCCATGGTAATAAGAAATGGGCAGTGTTTTCCTTCCCATAAAGTCTACACATCATCATGGATATATACATCATGTGAGGCTCTAAAGAGGGAAGAGCATATACACCATGGTTGTCTGTGTAACATCTTGCTCTGGCGCACTTACAAAACTTATTCTTTGAGGACACTTGCTCGCAAGTGATCTGGACTTTCCTGATATTAATACATTTATGCTTGATTATGATGCGTTCTGATAGACGACATGATGTTTTACTACTTGATGTAGACAGGTGCTGCTGACTCAGTTTCATTGAGTGTGCAGGGTTTCACACCTTGAGGATGCAGAGGCATCGGTGGAACCCCCTTGGACTCTGGATTGAGTCAGGGAGTGTGCTATTTGGGTTGATTCATTTATGATGACATTGCTTTGTTTTGATGATATGATATTGATTTTATGATATGTTGTTGACGTTCTGACACGATGGTTGATGATGCAGGCTGACGATAGGTTGCCGACCAGACTCACATATGGAGTAAAGGGGCCACACATGATTTCCATAGAGGTTGAGGGAGAGGTATGGAAAACAACCCTGCCACAGTCTACTAGCACTCCCGCCATGGCTCAAACTGTAGGTTAATGATTACCTAGTTCGAGAGGATCCACGATGCCGTGAGGGCAGACTGTGACAGTCGCTCATGATGATTCTAAGGGGCGCGCAATAAGGCAGGGGCCTTATTCCTTAGAGCCCTTAGTCTCCCACAAGTTCACCTGGTGGAGTGTTGACTGCAGGGGTTATAGATGTCTACCAAATAGTCAAGTCAGCGAGTGGCACCCTTGGAGCACGTGGTGCATCCTGAAGGGCACGTCGCGCAAGAGGAACACAAGTTGGCGAGTCTCACCCTTGGAGCACGTGGTGCATCCTAAAGGGCACGTCGCACTACAAAAGAAAACGAGGCGAGTGGCACCCTTGGAGCACGTAGTGCATCCTGAAGGGCACGTCGCATTGATGGTGATGATGAGACAAACCTAGATGACCCTAAGACCTTAATGCCTTAAGAATTTCTCAAAACGACTCCGCTAATGAGTTGTCGCCCAGTTCAATCTAAACCTAAATTTAAAACATCTCAAGGATAAAATTTTGATAAGCCCTAAGAAAAGATCCTTCAAAAATAAACATAAGGCCGTAAACTGAAACCCTCCTATGTGTTAGTTAAAGTCTTCTTAAACTAAGGGGGGGTAAAGTAATGAGGGGGATAAAATAATTGAAGCACATGGTTTTTAAATTTTAAAGAAGAATTAAAATTATTAAAGTGTGGGAGTATAAAAATTTAGGATTTTAAAAATATAATGAAAAGGTTAACAAGTGCATTTATCTTTTTGGGTTTTAGAAAAAAAAAGGGGGAAAGGGACAATTAATAGAAATAAGGAAACTTGTATTAAAGGAAACTTAATAATGGAAAGTAGGAGACATAGGGTGAAAAGCGAAAAGGAATCAACATTTAAGGAGTTACTAAAAATCATAAACTTCATTTTAGGAAAGTTATTAAAAGCATGAGAGGGGATCTAGGAACCCTAGGAGTAATTTTAGGAGCGACTTTAGGGGGAGTGAGGGAAATGAGTATTTTATTTAAATTAAAGAAATTAATTTGGAGAAACATGGGGGATGAGTGACACTTGGACGACAGAGAATTTTTAGAGGATTGTCATTAAAAAAATTAAATTAATAATGATTTAGGAAAGTAGGTGGGTCTCAAATTCTATAAAAGAAGGGGAAAAGGAAGGAAGAAGGGAGGAAACGGTTAGCGTAACGTTACACTGCCGGATTGTGGCTTGACTGTTTGCTTGTGAGGAGTTGGGAATTTCTCAGCTGTCTTGGAGGTGAGCTGAGAAGCTAGTCTTATCTCTGGATCTTGTGTGGCCCCTTTGCGGCTCGGGGGGCTAAGGGGGAAGCAGAGTACCCCTTGCGATTGGATGGGAGGTACCGGTGAGGTCTCTACGGTCGGAGAGCGGGACGCGACATGGAGCGTGGGACGTCTTCCAAGGCGGGCGTAAGGCAACGGTATGATTTTAATTGGTGAAGTAGAATGCATTTTTATATTCAGAAATTTTAATGTTATTGATGTTGTACATCCCTTTCATTCATCGGTCTGACTGTATAAAATCATTCTGCTGTAATTCTGGACTGTGCAAGTTTAAATGATGGTGCGGGAATGTGTAATTTTTAATATTGTTGTTATATCCTTTTTATTCAACATCTTGGACTGTATAAAATGATTGTTGTTATAATTAGGACTGTGTATTGTGTTACTGAAAAAACTTTGTCGGCAATTCCGTTTCAACAAATGTTATTGTGTGATTGATGGTGGGCGTTTTCCTTTTTACCTTGCTGGGGCATTCGTTTTGCATTGTTTATGGGTATTTTTTTTATTGCATGGGTAAATGTTAATACAACGGAACTACAACCTGATATACAGTGGCGTTTTTTGGGGATTGTGGGCGCTGTCTCTGGATACGGTGGGCATTTCGTCTGTGGGCAGTTGTATTGTAATCTACTGTCCCTTCGCTATGAAATTTCGTCCTTCGTTATCAAATTTACTGTCATTCATTGGATTAACCTACTGGAATATCGTTGGTGTATCCTGGCAATTCGCCTTGCCTCCTCGCAGTTCATTTTAATCCAGACAATGTGTTTTAACTTTTGGCAATTATTTATGGGGCGTTTTTATTTACATACAACTGCATTATTTTATTGGGCATTTTGTTATGTACAGTGGGCATTATTTATTGAGCGGTTTTGCAACTGTATGTTGAACGTTTTTGCACTGTTGTATTGGGCGTTTTTGCATTTGTTCTATGGTGTTCTCTTCCAGACTGAATCCCTTTACATTTCGTTTTATCTCCTGGGGTCTGCGTTTTATGGTAATGCAAATCTAATTGCAGTCTGAACGCAAATCCAAATCCCATTACTTTCGTTTTATCTCCTGGGGTCTGCGTTTTATGGTAATGAAAATCTAATTGCACTCTGAACGCAAATCCGAATCCCATTACTTTCGTTTTATCTCCTAGGGTCTGCGTTTTAATGCTAGTGCAAATCTAATTGCACTCTGAACACAAATATGAATCCCATTACTTTCATTGTATCTCCTGGGGTCTGCATTTTAATGGTAATGCAAATCTAATTGCAATATGAACACAAATCTGAGTCCCGTTACCTTCGTTTTGTTTATTGGGGTCTGCATGTTACTGGTAAATGCAAATCTAATTAAGACGCAATCCTAATTAAATGCAAATCTGGTGTATCCTGGCAATGGGTAAATGCAAATCTAATTAATGCAAATCTGGTGTATCCTGGCGTTTTAATGGTAATGCAAATCTAATTGCAATCTAAACACAAATCTGAGTCCCATTACCTTCGTTTTGTTTATTGTTGGGTCTGCGTTCCTCATTCTGGGGCTTTAATGCAGGGACATAACTTAGTTAATTTATTATATTCTGTTGCCAATAAATAGAATATAAAAAGTAAGGTCAAATCGTTGGTAATACTGTTATTGACCGCTTACTGCATTAAGTGTTAGTACAACTTATGTCTATGTGATAGCAAATTAGAGGTAAGGTCGTTATCAACTATTGCAGAGATACCCTGAGATATTGCCAGGATGTCGTTACTAATTAGAAGAGCTCGATAAACGTTACAGTCACCGATAATATGTAGTTATGATGTTATGGCTATATATTGACATATTCATTACTTTGTTATTTTTAATTATTGTCTTTTAATATTGATAGTTTGTCATTCCAAATATTTCCTTTTAATTGTTGTCTTTTTAAAATTTTAATGTTTATAGATTGCCATATTTAATTATGATGTATGTGGTTATTCAAAATATTGTCACCTGTAGTTATGAGGAAATTCCATATATTGACATCTTTAATTGATGGCTATCTTAATTTATTGTCAATTGTAATGTGGATAGTTTGTCATTGTCATTTTAGATTTTATTATATTATAAGATCGCCTTTTTTTTTAAATTATGGTGTATATTGTAATTCCAAATGATGATTCCTATAATCATGATGTTATTTCCATATAGTGACCTCTTTAATTATTGTTATTTTAAATATTGATAGTTGTCATATCCAATAATGCCCTTTTTAACTTTTGTCATCTAAATTTTATTATTTTAGATTGCCATTTTAATTTATGATGTATGTTGTTATTTTCAATTGATATTACCTATAAATAGGATGTCATTTTAGTGCATTACTATTGGACCTTAGTGAAGGAATTTATCTTGTAAGGTCATTATGAATTTAGTGGTTGTAGCGTATAAGAGGTAGGATAATTGTAAAATCATGGTCTGGATTGTGACATAAATGATAGATGGTTAATGTTTCATGACAGAGTTATTGTAATTTTTAATTATTGTAATAACATATGTGGTGCAATAACCTGGATTCACGTACCATAAATTACTCCAAGTTAGTATATTAGGGTGGTTGTTCATTTTGATAATGTTGAACTTGGGTGTTCGTTGTCAGAGTCCTTGTCACGTGCCTTTTGTAAGGGGTGTAATCGTTCTTCTTATTTATGTCGTACTTGATTGCAATCAGTTAGCCGCGTAGTTTTCTTATGTCGGGCGGGGTATAGACCCCTCCTTGTAGCCTTAGTGTTTATGTCGGTGTGTGTGATTTTTCTGTGTAAAGAATCCAATGCCGTATCAAGAGTCTTGGGCCCTTTAAAGGCAGGGTTTCCACTCTTGCGACACACCTGACAGAGATTACTAATTTCTGCCTGAGCAGTCGGCCAGGAGCCTGTCTAATATTCTTTCGAGAAGACATAAGACTAAAAGATCTGCTTTTCTGTGCAGAAATAGTAAACTCTACGGTTGGATTCTTCCATTTGTGATTGTACTGTACTTAACAGCTGGTGTCGTTTTCTACTTACAGTTACTAGTTGCATGCCTTATGTCTAGGGGCGTTTGTTGCTTGTTGTGACGGTGATATGTCGGAGTCGTCTTGTTGTGTTCGTCTTGCTTGCGTCTTGTTCTAGGTCGGGGTAATAGTTTTTGCTTGAGCAGTCGGCCAGGAGCCTGTCTAATCTTCTTTCGAGAAGACATAAGCCTAAACGCCCTGCTTTCCTGTGTAGAAATAGTAACCCTAACACCCTGGATTCTTCCCTCTGTGTTCTTACTGTGCACCCCCAATATGTCTTAATGATGTGTTGTGCGCCTTATGCCTGTGATCGTATATTGTTGCAGTTACTCGTTGTGTGCCTTCAGTTTTTCCTTGTCATGGTTGCATCTTGTTGGTCGTCGAGTGGTGACGTAGAGTCAAGTGTGATTGTTACTTCTACACGCGCGCACACACCGAAAGATAAAAAAAAATAAAAAAAATAAAAAAAAATAAATTTGCACCTGTTTTCAGAGTTGTGTCGTAACGAGAAGGACGTTACATACGGTATCAGAGTGGGTTCGACCTGCGACTTGGGATTCGCTATGTCTTTCGTTGACGTGATTGGATTGATTATAATGTTGTTGATTGAGTTGATTGTGTGTGTGCAGGTAATCATGGTTATAGGACGCCGCAGAGGCAGACGACGGGGTGCTAGGGGAGGAGGCGTGACGCCTCCAGCAGCATCCATGCCTGAGGGGTCTAACCCCTAGGGAGGCGAGCAGGTTCTTCGACAGGAGAAGATCGTAGTTGCTGATGTCATGGGGATGATGAGATCTTTTCAGCACATGCCTGAGGCGTTGATCAGCCGATTGGACAGAGATGAGGCCAGGGCGTCGGCCCCTGCTGAGGTTACGCCGTGCGCACCGGTCGTTACTGGTAGCATTCACCGTGAACTCGAGAAGTTAAATTTCCCGAGTTCTTTGGTGCCCCAGACGGCGCAGCCGCTGAGGCATGGTTGGAGAATATGGCGATGTGCTTCGCACTTCGAGATTATACCTCCAACATGAAGGTCCGCATGGTGGTATTTTAACTGAAGGGGAGCGCTCTTATATGGTGGAAGATGCTCCTGCCTCAGCTAAACATGGCTGTTGAAAACGTGTCATGGGAACTGTTTGAGGAACGGTAACGAGAGAGGTATATTTCTGAGGAATTCATTGAGCGTCAGCTCAATGATTTCAACACCTTACGATAGGGAGGTCGTACAGTCCCCGAGTACGAGGCACATTTTATGGAGCTGCTCTGGTATGCTCCGCACCTGAACATTGAGAAGCTCAAGGTCAACAGGTTCATATTTTGCCTTAATGGAAGCCTACGTGCAAAGGTTAGGATTTTGATGCCTCAAACCTTGCACGACGTTGTCCAAAAGGCCCTCATAGCAGAGGAGGAGCTTATCAGCGGGGGTCAGACCAGGACTCCATCGAGACTAGTAGGGCAGGGTTTTGCTGGTACACCGCAGCATCAGACACCGGTAAGATATACACTGGGATATCCTGGTTTCCAGAAGGGATCCACGTTCACTACATCTCGACGGCCTCCACCTCAGTAGCGAACACCTTATCGAGGACCACAGCACCAACAACAACGTCGCCCGCAGTAGCAACAGTTTAGGCTTGTTCAGCAGAACAAACCAGCATTCCAGGCCTGTGGGAAGTCATCTTCTACTTCGGGTACCAGGACTACTGGGTCGAAGAAGGGGTACTGGACGTGTGGGGAGCCCCACTACCAGCGCGATTGTCCTGTGGAGAGGGCCAGAGCGTCCGGATCAGCCGGACCCGCTACCGTGGGGGATATGGGCAAGGCCCATCGGATTCATGCAGCGGTGAATAACTGCCAGGCAGAGCACCAGTCGACTGTGCTCGAGACGACAGGTACTGTCACTGACCAGACCCTTAGTATTTTGATAGATCCAGGTGCTACTGAGAGTTTCATTTCTGGTGCAGTGCTAAAACGGATTAAGGTAAAGGCAGTTGAACAGGACGAGTTTAGCTTTGTAGAGATGGCTTCCAGAGCCAAACAGAAGGTCGAAGGAAAGGTTATGGGTTGTGCCCTTAACCTGGGAGAGTTTGTCATGAGGGCCAACTTGTACGTCACGATCTTAGGATCTTATGACATCATGATTGGTATGGATTGGTTGGAAATGCATGAGGCGATACTCAACTGTAAGATGAAGAGGTTGAGCTTGGTCGATGATGAAGGATAGAGACGGGTAATTGTAGGATGGAACCAGGGAGTAAACCTAAGGTTCGTCTCTTCCTTACAATTACGGAAGAGTATGCGCAAGGGGTGCAAGATTTATGCAATCCTTGCGCTAAACGAAAAGGGAGTAGCAGAAGGTCTAGAACGCCTTCCGATGGTGAAGGAGTTTGCGGACGTGTTCCCAGAGGAGTTACCTGGGATGCCGCCGGAAAGAGAATTGGAGTTTACCATAGACCTGAAACTGGGGACTGAACCGATAGCGAGAACGCCTTATCGGATGTCGACCCCGGAGTTGCAAGAGATGAAAATGAAACTGAAGGAGTTGTTAGACTTGGGACTGATACATCCTAGTGTGTCACCATGGGGTGCACCAGTTATTTTCATTCGGAAGAAGGACGGATCGTGGAGGCTTTGCATTGACTACCATCAACTGAACAAGGCTACGATCAAGAATCAGTATCCCTTACCAAGAATTGATGATCTGTTCGATCAAATGAAGGGTGTGACGGTGTTCTCCAAGATCGATTTGCGATCAGGGTATCACCAATTACGGATCAAGGAGGATGACGTCCCTAAGACCGCTTTTAAGACGAGATTTGGACATTATGATTTTACTGTTTTACCTTTTGGACTGACAAACGCCCCAGGGGTATTCATGAGTTTGATGAACGGGGTGTTCCGCGAGTACTTGGACAAGTTCGTCCAAGTATTCATTGACGATATTTTGATCTACTCTTAGACGACGAAGGAGCATCACGAGCACTTGTGCTTGGTACTACAATGTTTACGAGAACACAAATTATATGGGAAGCTGTCCAAATTCTCTTTTTATCAATCGAGGATTCACTACTTAGGGCATGTCATCTCCGGCAAAGGTATCGTCGTGGATCCAGCCAAGGTTGAGGCTATTATGGAATGGCCTAAGCCGACGAATGTCACAGAAGTGGGTAGTTTTATGGGTTTAGCAGGATACTATCGATGGTTTGTCGAAGGATTTTCAAGGATAGCGAATCCGATCACAGAATTGCAGAAGAAAAACAAGAAGTTTGTTTGGACAGAGAAATGTGCGGAAGCATTTAGAAGGCTTAAGGAGTTGTTGACAACAACACCGATACTAAAGGTCCCTGACATGGACGTAGACTTCTTGGTATGAACTGACACATCCAAGGAAGCGTTAGGCGGGGTCCTGATGCAAGACAGACGAGTGATTGCTTACATTTCGAGGAAACTAAGAAGGCATGAGGAAAACTACGCGACGCATGATTTGGAGTTATTAGCCATAGTATATGCCTTAAAGGTATGGAGACACTACCTTGTTGGAGGAAAATTTGAATTAAAGACTGATCATTGTGGATTACAACACATTTTTACGCAAAGCGACCTGAACACGCGACAATGACGTTGGTCGGAATTGCTTAGCGAGTACGACTTCGAGATTACTTACATAAAGGGAATAATGAACCAAGTGGTGGATGCTTTGAGTTGGTGGCCACGCATCTTTTCGGTGTTGCCTCTTCAGACAAATCTACGTGAGAAGATTCTCACTTTACAGCGTGACGATGACTGGTACAAAGAAGTCAAGGATTTCATCGCACAAAACACAATGATGGTACCACAATATGAGGGATATTCATTTGATAGCGATGGTTTATTGAGATTTAGAGGTCGGATTTACGTACTGCCAAACGACGAATTGAGGATGTTGATCCTGAGCGAGGCTCATAGAGTAGTTTACATGGCTCACCCAGGAGTCACGAAGATGAGGGTAGACCTTAAACCCTTATTCTTCTAGAAGGGAATGAAGGACGACATAGTCAAATTTGTGGCTAGATGTCTCGAGTGTCAGCAGGTGAAGGATGAACATAGACACCCAGCAGGACTACTTCAACCGCATGCTATTTCAGAATCGAAATGGGAAGTTATTTCGATGGATTTTATTGTTGGATTGCCACTAACGACAAGGAGACATCACTCGAGTTTTGTAGTAGTAGACACTCTGATGAAGAGTGCTCACTTTATTCCGGTGCGTACGACATATCAGGCACCTGACATAGCGAGATTTTTCATCAGTGAGATTGTGAGGCTGCATGGCGTGCCTAAAAATATTATATCTGATCGAGGATCGGTGTTTATAGGACGATTTTGGACGAGTTTCCAGGAGGCCTTGGGAACTCAACTTAACCTTAGTACTGCGTATCACCCAGAGACTAACGGACAGATGGAACGAACGAACCAAACCTTGGAAGACATGTTGCGCATGTACGTGATGGACCAACAAAAGCGTTGGGAGGAATTCTTGCCTCTAGTAGAGTTCGCTTACAACAACAGTTACCAGAGCACCATTAAGATGGTGCCTTTTGAGGTTCTTTATGGGCGACCGTGTCGGATGCCCTTGAGTTGGGATCGGCTTGAGGATAGGGTCCTGGTGGGACCAAAAGCGATCCAAGAAATGGAAGAGCAAATGCAAACCATAAGACAAAGGATAAAAGAAGCGCAGGATCGACAGAA
>ML784736.1:1264652-1279568 GCA_009831015.1 Picea engelmannii
TATGATATACTTATTTTGAATTAATTATACCAAATAGAGTGGAAGCAAGTAGGATATTTGTTGGTGTATAATGTGTTTGATTGGGGTTGTCACTGAACATTCTTCCCACTGTCCAAAAAGTAATTTTTAAATATAATAATAATTTATGAACTGACTTCTATTATCTAGATATTTTCAGTTTTGAATCAGCTAGCTTCCTTTTCTTGTTTCTAGACAGAGGAAAGGACATCTAAGTTTTCTTTGTGATGATTGGGAGGATAACGAAATCATAATGCTTAGTAATCTTTATATAGAGCAGGATCGAATGCCCCAATGTATTCTTATGTGCCGGTATTGGGTATGGTATGGTATGGAGCATTGCGGAAGTAGCATTGAGAGGGGAAGACCCCAGTGAGGCATCTTCGGGCATAACAGAGCATAGCCCGTTTGCATGTGTAAATCTATTTTGAAACTACGGGAAGTTTGTCCAGATTTAGCTTGAAATGAGTGCTTTCGCCCTAAGGATTCATGAGAGCCTGAAAACTGGGGTTTGGTTCATGTCTTAAGAATCATCTGTTTCGTCAAACAAAGGATTCTCCTTAGCTATGATTTTGTTTCCTAAGCTTTATCTTTCATCAGTACGTTTAGTCCTTATAAATTCCCTAAATTTTCCATAATCCGCATTCTCCTTACAGGTGTAGATTGAATATAGGAATTGTTTATTCATATGATAGAAAATGAAATCCTTTATAACATTGATTTAGAATATATGATTCCTTGAGTTCATTCAAGGAAAACGTAAAAGCACCCGTGGTAAGCAACACTTGAATTGTAAGATAATTTTAAGAGTACATTGAAGGAAAATGAGGAATATATATTATGTTATGTCCTAATTGAATTTGAATTGTAAGAATAAATAAGAAAGGAACCTAATATATGCTCCCAATGTGGCATATATCTGGATGACTATTGTCAGATTACAAAAAAAACACACAAAAACGCAGCAACCGCTACATGCACTGGCAAACTCGCCCTGGGAGCTCTGGTGATCAGAAAGGCGTGACATCTGTCTCTGAGAGGTCGCCCTAGTGTCTTCCCAAATCGCCCTGCCTGAACAAGACTAAATCTACCCTTTCAGACTCCACACAAACACCAAACGGATCTGCTCCTAAGTGCGCCCGAACTGCTGTTGTAGGAGGTCGTGTTGATGGTTTTTTGCCGTCACAATGGGCCTGCAACTCAACGATCACTAAATAGTAAATTTCTACATTCAACTACTTTCCTTCTTTTATCATTTTGGATAAGTTTTAGAACTACTGTTAGCCTACAGATATGTTCCTAATTTCATGGAGTTATTTCCACAAATTAACATGTTTCTTGGGGTCTCTGGCTTCCCAGCAGTGTTGCTCATCTGGAAAACAATTACACATGAAATATGTTTGGCGGAAAGTATCTTGGTACTGTTTTTCCATAGAGTTTATTAAAACGGGATGAAATAGAAATATTTTACAAAATAAAGTAGCAGGAAACATTGTATTTCTCATCTGGAAAACAATTACACACGAAATATGTTTGGCGGCAAGTTTCTTGGTACTGTTTTTCCTCAGAGTTTATTATTAAAATGGGATGAAATAGAAATATTTTACCCAAGAAAGTAGCAGGAAACATCGTACTTATAGGCAAATGGAACGGGGCGGAGTTTATACGTTTTTTACTTATTTTGTGGCAATCATTACTGGAATCGAGTGATGTTTTTTAATTATTTTGTGGCAATCATTACGTTTTTTAATTATTGGTGAAATTTTAATTTTAATTTTTTTAATGTATAAATTGATTTAGTTTTTTTTTAAATTAATTTTAGTAATTAAATATAATGAATTTGATGTAACGACTTAATAATGATATAATTGATGGTAAAATTCTAATTTGGATTTTTTTAATATATAAATTGATTTAGTTTTTTCTAAAATTTGTAATTTTAATAACTAAATCTAATGACTTAATTGTTGGTAAAATTTTAATTTGGATTTTTTAATTTATAAATTGATTTAGCTTCTTCAAAAATCTTTATTGGATTATGTAATTTTAATAACTAAAATACATTCTTCATTTTTGAGGTGCAATTATTAGAAAAAAAAGTCATAAAAATAGACGTACATAGTAAGTCATGAATTGATGGTTTTAAGAATTTTGGGTATCACAAAATTACCTAATGAAATTTCTAATCTGGATTTTTTTTATTGTATAAATTGATTTAGTTTTTTTTTTAAATTATGTAATTTTAATAGCTAAAATCTGTAATTTTACTATTTTTTTCTTTTAAATTGTAAAATTGATAAATGAAAATGTAAAAAAATAAAAAACATAAAATCTTTGGATAACCCAATGGCACCCTAATAAGTAGAATCTTTGAGGTACAATTATTAGAAGAAAAAAGTCATAAATAATGTGAAATTATAGATTTTAGTTATTAAAATTACATCATTTAAAAAAAAAAAAACTAAATCAATTTATACCATAAAAAAAATCCAGATTAGAAATTTCATTAGGTAATTTTTTGATACCCAAAATTCTTAAAACCATCAATTCATGAGTTACTATGTATGCCTCTTTTTATGACTTTTTTTTTGTAATAATTGCACCTCAAAAATGAAGAATAGATTTTAGTTATTAAAATTACATAATCCAATAAAGATTTTTGAAGAAGCTAAATCAATTTATACATTAAAAAATCCAAATTAAAATTTTACCAACAGTTAAGTCATTAGATTTAGTTATTAAAATTACAGATTTTAGAAAAAACTAAATCAATTTATATATTAAAAAAAATCCAAATTATAATTTTACCATCAATTATATCATTATTAAGTCGTTACATCAAATTCAATATATTTAATTACTAAAATTAATTTAAAAAAAAAACTAAATCAATTTATACATTAAAAAAATTCAAATTAAAATTTCACCAATAATTACGTCATTATTAAGTCATTACATCAAAGTCATTAAATCACTAGATTCCAGTAATGATTTCCACAAAATAAGTAAAAAACATATAAACTCCGTCCCATTTTCGTTATGGTTGTTCGTGCGTTTCGTTACGGCTCATCGTGCATTTTGTTACGGATGTTCGTGCATTTCGTTACGCTTCTTCATGCATTTGGGCTCCCATCTTGCTAACTGGCCTTGCATTGCATTTGGGTGCCCCTCTTTCCAACTCGTCTTAACTTTCCCTTGGTCCCCCAACCTTGGCCATGCTCTTGGTGTGTTTCGTTACGGTTCTTTGTGCTTTTGGCCGCCCATGTTGCGAACTCGCCTTGCGTTGTGTTTGGGTGCCCATCTTGCGAACTCCCCTTACGTTTCATTCGGGCGCCCAACCTTGGAGAGGCCGTATTAAAAAATCTACCTCCAAGCCAAAATTGGTTCTTATCCATCTTTCAGCTCGTCTTTTTGCCCAGTGCTCCCTTTGTGTGGTCGTTTTCGTTACATCTCTTCGTGCGTTTTGTTACGGCTCTTCATGCGTTTCGTTACAGTCGTTCGTGCGTTCTGTTATGGATCTTCGTGCATTTGGCCGCCCATCTTACCAATTGGCCTTGCATTGCATTTGGGTGCCCCTCTTGCAAACTCGCCTTGCCTTTCCCTTGGTCGCCCAACCTTGGCCAGGCTCCTCGTGTGTTTCGTTATGGCTCTTCGTGAATTTGGGTGCCCATGTTGCGAAGTCGCCTTGCGTTACATTTGGGTGCCCATATTGCAAACTCGGCTTGCATTGCGTTCAGGCACCCAACCTTGGTGAGGCCGTATTAAAAAATCTACCTCCAAGCCAAAATTGGTTCTTATCTGTCCTCTGGCTCGTCTTTTTGCCTAGTGCTCCATTTGTGTGGTCGTTTTCGCTACGGCTCTTCATGCGTTTCGTTATGAAAGTTTGTGCGTTCTGTTAGGGATCTTCATGTGTTTGGGTGCCTATCTTCCCAACTAGACTTGCATTGCATTTGGGTGCCTCTCTTTCCAAATCACCTTGCCTTGCATTGCGTTTGGGCGCCCATCTTGCGAACTCACCTTACGTTGCGTTCGGTTGCCCAACCTTGGTGAGGCCGTATTAAAAACTCTACCTCCAAGCCAAAATTGGTTCTTATCCGTCCTCTGGCTCGTCCTTTTGCCTAGTGCTCCCTTTGTGTGGTCATTTTCGTTACGTCTCTTCGTGCGTTTCGTTACGTCCATTCGTGTGTTCCGTTACGGCTCTTCGTACGTTTTGTCGCCCATCTCGCCAACCAACGTTGCATTGCATTTGGGTGCCCCTCTTTCCAACTCGCCTTGCCTTGCCCTTGGTCGTCCAACTTTGGCCAGGCTCCTCGTGCATTTTGTTACGTCTCTTCATGTGTTTGGGTGCCCATGTTGCAAAGTCGCCTTGCGTTGTGTTTGGGTGCCCATCTTGCGAACTCACCTTGCGTTGCATTCGGGAACCCAACCATGGTGAGGCCGTATTAAAAAATCTACCTCCAAGTCAAAATCGGTTCTTATCCTTCCTCTGGATCATCTTTTTCCCTAGTGCTCCCTTGTGTGGTCGTTTTTGTTACGACTCTTCGTGCGTTTCATTGCGGCCGTTCGTGCATTTCGTTACGACTCTTCATGCGTTTGGGCTCCTATCTTGCCAACTGGTCTTGCATTTCGTTTGGGTGCCCATCTTGTCAACTGGTCTTGCATTTCGTGAACCACATGTTTATGTGATCATGCGATTTTTTTGTTGGAACCTTTCCAACCACTCATTTCGAATTGTTTGGAATTTACGACGGAGAATTTTTTGGGCGACCAAGGGCAAGGCAAGGCAAGTTGGCAAGAGGGGAACCCAAACACAATGTAAGGCCAGATGACAAGATGGGTGCCCAAATGCATGAAGAGCCGTAACGAAACGCACGAACAACTGTAACGAAAACGACTACACAAGGGAGCACTGGGCAAAAAGACGAGCCGTAGGATGGATAAGAACCAATTTTGGCTTGGAGGTATATTTTTTAATACGCCCTCACCAAGGTTGGGCACCTGAATGCAATGCAAGGCGAGTTCGCAACATGGGCACTCGAACGCAACGCAAGGCGAGTTCGCAACATGGGCGCCCAAACGCACGAAGAGCCGTAATGAAACACACAAGGAGCTTGGACAAGGTTGGGGACCAAGGGAAAGACAAGTCAAGTTGGCAAGAGGGGCACCCAGATGCAATGCAAGGCCAATTGGCAAGATGGGCGCCCAAACACATGAATAGCCGTAACGAAACGCACGAACAACCATAACGAAACGCACAAAGAGCCGCAACGAAAACGACCACAAAATGGAGGATTAGGAAAAAAGACGAGCCGGATGACAGATAAGAAGCAATTTGGCTTGGAGGTAGATTTTTTAATACGGCCTAATTAAGGTTGGGCACCCGAACGCAAGGCAAGGCGAGTTCACAAGATGGGTGCCCAAACACACGAAAATCCATAATGAAATGCACGAGCAACCTGACCAAGGGCAAGGCAAGGTGAGTTGGAAAGAGGGGCACCCAAACGCAATGCAAGGCCATTTGGCAAGATGTGCACCCGAACGCACGAAGAGCCATAACAAAATGCATGAACGACCATAACGAAACATACGAAAAGCCGTAATGAAAACGACCACACAAGGGAGCACTAGGAAAAAAGACGACACAAATGACGGATAAGAACCAACTTTGGCTTGGAGGTAGATTTTTTAATACGGCCTCACCAAGGTTGGGGGCGCCAACGCAACGTAAGGCAAGTTTGGAAGATGGGTGTCCCAACGCAACGCAAGGAGACTTCTCAACATCCACACCCAGACGCATGAAGAGCCGTAACAAAATGCATGAGGAGACTGGCCAAGGTTGGCGACCAAGGGCAAGGCAAGGAGAGTTGGAAAGAGGGGCACCCAAACGAAATGCAAGACTAGTGGGCAAGATGGGTGCCCAAACGCACGAAGAGTCGTAACGAAACGCACGAATGACAGTAATGAAACGCACAAAGAGCCATAACAAAAATGACCACACAAGGGAGCACTAGGCAAAAAGACAAGCCGGAGGACGGATAAAAACCGATTTTGACTTGGAGGTAGATTTTTTAATATGGCCTCACCAAGGTTGGGCGCCCGAATGTAACGCAAGGTGAGTTCGCAAGATGGGCGCCCAAACACAACGCAAGGCGACTTCTCAACATGGGCACCCAAACGCACGAAGCGTCGTATCGAAACGCACGAGGAGCCTGGCCAAGGTTGGAAAATCAAGGGCAAGGCAAGGTGAGTTGGCAAGAGGGGCACCCAAATGCAATGCAAGGCCGGTTGGCGAGATGGGTGACCAAATGCACGAAGAGCCGTAACAGAATGCACAAATGGCCGTAACGAAACACAGGAAGAGCCGTAACGAAAACAACCACACAAAGGGAGCACTAGGCAAAAAGATGAGCCAGAGGACGGATAAGAACCAATTTTGGCTTGGAGGTAGAGTTTTTAATATGGTGTCACCAAGGTTGGGCGCNCCCAAACACAACGCAAGGCAAGGCGAGTTGGCAAGAGGGGCACCCAAATGCACCCAAATGCAATGCAAGGCCAACTGGCAAGATGGGCACCCAAACACATGAAGAGCCGTAACGGAACGCACAAATGGCCGTAACCAAACGCACGAAGAGTCGTAACGAAAATGACCATACAAAGGGAGCACTAGGAAAAAAGACGAGTCGAAGGACAAATAAGAACCAATTTTGGCTTGGAGGTAGATTTTTTAATATGGCCTCACCAAGGTTGGGCGTCCTAATGCAACGCAAGATGAGTTCGCAAGATGGGCGCCCAAACGCAATGCAAGGCGACTTCGCAACATGGGCACCCAAACGCATGAAGAGCCGTAACGAAACACATGAGGAACCTGGCCAAGGTTGGGCGACTAAGGGAAAGGCAAGGCGAATTGGCAAGAGGGGCACCCAAATGCAATGTAAGGCCAGTTGGCAATATGGGCGGCCAAATGCACGAAGAGCCATAATGGAACGCTCGAACGGCCATAACGAAACGCATGAAGAGCCGTAACAAAACGCGCGAAGAGCCGTAACGAAAATGACCACACAAAGGGAGCACTAGGCAAAAAGACGAGCCGAAGGACGGATAAGAACCAATTTTGGCTTGGAGATAGATTTTTTAATACAGCCTCTCCAAGGTTGGGCGCCCGAACGCAACGCAAGGGGAGTTCGCAAGATGGGCGCCCAAACACAACGCAAGGCGAGTTCGCAACATGGGCGCCCAAAAGCATGAAGAGTAGTAATGAAACACACCAAGAGCCTGGACAAGGTTGGGGGACCAAGGGCAAGGTAAGACAAGTTGGAAAGAGGGGCAACCAAATGGAATGCAAGGCCAGTTGGCAAGATGGGAACCCAAATGCACGAAGAAGCGTAACGAAATGCATGAACAACCATAACAAAACGCATGATGAGCCATAACGAAACGCACGAACAGCTGTAACGAAAATGGGGCAAAGTTTATACGTTTTTTACTTATTTTGTGGCAATCATTACTGGAATCTAGTGATGTAATGACTTTGATGTAATGACTTAATAATGATGTAATTATTGGTGAAATTTGAATTTGAATTTTTTTAATGTATAAATTGATTTAGCTTTTTTTTAAATTAATTTTAGTAATTAAATATAATGAATTTGATGTAATGACTTAATAATGATATAATTGATGGTAAAATTCTAATTTGGATTTTTTTAATATATAAATTGATTTAGTTTTTTCTAGAATCTGTAATTTTAATAACTAAATCTAATGACTTAATTGTTGGTAAAATTTCAATTTGGATTTTTTAACGTATAAATTGATTTAGCTTATTCAAAAATCTTTATTGGATTATGGAATTTTAATAACTAAAATCTATTCTTCATTTTTGAGGTGCAATTATTAGAAAAAAAAAGTCATAAAAAGAAGCGTACATAGTAAGTCATGAATTGATGGTTTTAAGAATTTTGGGTATCACAAAATTACCTAATTTTTTACTGTATAAATTGATTTAGTTTTTTTTTTAAATTATATAATTTTAATAACAAAAATCTGTAATTTCACTACTTTTTTCTTTTAAATTGTAAAATTGATAAATGAAAACGTAAAAAAATAAAAAACATAAAACCTTTGGATCACCCAATGGCACCCTTATAAGTAGCATCTTTGAGGTACAATTATTAGAAGAAAAAATTCACCCAGACGCAATGCAAGGCCAATTGGCAAGATGGGTGCCCAAACACATGAATAGCCATAACGAAACACACGAACGGCTGTAATGAAACACACGAAGCACTGCAACGAAAACGACCACAAAAGGGAGCACTAGGCAAAAAGACGAGCCAGATGACGGATAAGAAGCAATTTTGGCTTGGAGGTAGATTTTTTAATATGGCCTCACCAAGGTTGGGCGCCCGAACACAATGCAAGGTGAGTTCGCAAGATGTGCGCTCGAACGCAACGCAAGGTGAGTTCACAACATGGGCGCCCAAACGCACGAAGAGCCATAACGAAACACACGAGGAGCCTGACCAAGGTTGGGCAACCAAGGGCAAGGCAAGTCGAGCTGGCAAGAGGGGCACCCAGATGCAATGCAAGGCCAATTGGCAAGATGGGTGCCCAAACACACGAATAGCCGTAACGAAACGCGTGAACGGCCGTAACGAAACGCATGAAAGAGTCGCAACGAAAATGACCACAAAAGGGAGCACTAGGCAAAAAGATGAGCCGGATGACGGATAAGAACCAATTTTGGCTTGGAGGTAGATTTTTTAATATGGCCTCACCAAGGTTGGGTGCCCGAACGCAAGGCAAGGCGAGTTCGCAAGATGTGCTCCCAAACGCATGAAAATCTGTAACGAAACACACGAGGAGCCTGACCAAGGGAAAGGAAACTCGAGCTGGCAATAAGGGCACCCAAATGCAATGCAAGGCCAGTTGGCAAGATGGGCTCTCGAACGCATGAAGAACCGTAACGAAACCCACAAACGGCTATAACGAAACGCACGAAGAGCCGTAACGAAAATGACCACACAAGGGAGCACTGGGCGAAACGACAAGCCGAAGGATGGATAAGAACCAATTTTGGCTTGGAGGTATATTTTTTAATATGACCTCACCAAGTTTGGGCACCCGAACACAATGCAAGGCAAGTTCACAAGATGTGCGCCCGAACGCAACGCAAGCCGAGTTCGCAACATGGGCGCCCAAATGCACGAAGAGCCATAACGAAACACACGAGGAGCCTGACCAAGGTTGGGCGACCAAGGGAAAAGCAAGTCAAGTTGGCAAGAGGGGCATCCAGATGCAATGCAAGGCCAATTGGCAAGATGGGTGTCCAAACACACGAATAGCCGTAACGAAACACACGAACGACTGTAATGAAACGCATGAAGAGCTGCAAAGAAAACGACCACAAAAGGGAGCACTAGGCAAAAAGATGAGCCAGATGATAAATAAGAAGCAATTTTGGCTTGGAGATAGATTTTTTAATACAGCCTCACCAAGGTTGGGTGCCTGAACGCAAGGCAAGGCAAGTTCGCAAGATGGGTGCCCAAACGCACGAAAATCTGTAATGAGACGCACGAGGAGCCTGTCCAAGGGAAAGGCAAGGCGATTTGGCAAGAGGGGCACATAAATGCAATGGAAGGCTAGTTGGCAAGGTGGGCACCCGAATGCACGAAGAGCCGTAACGAAATGCCCGAATGTCCGTAATGAAATGCACAAAGAGACGTAATGAAAATGACCACACAAGGGAGCACTAGGCAAAAAGACGAGCCAAATGACGGATAAGAACCAATTTTGGCTTCGAGGTAGATTTTTTAATACGACCTCACCAAGGTTGGGGGCCCGAACGCAAGGCAAGGTGAGTTTGGAAGATGGGTTTCCCAACACAACGCAAGGCGACTTCTCAACATGGGCACCCAGATGCACGAAGATCCGTAACAAAACGCATGAGGAGACTGGCCAAGGTTGGGTGACCAAGGGCAAGGCAAGGCGAGTTGGCAAGAGGGGCACCCAAACGAAATGCAAGACCAGTTGGCAAGATGGGCACCCAAACGCACGAAGAGCCGTAATGAAATGCACGCACGAACAACTGTAACGAAACGGACGAAGAGCCGTAACAAAAATGACCACATAAGGGAGCACTACGCAAAAAGACGAGTCGGAGGATGGATAAGAACCGATTTTGACTTGGAGGTAGATTTTTTAATACGGCCTCACCAAGGTTGGGCGCCCAAACGCAACACAAGGTGAGTTCGCAAGATGGGCGCCCAAACGCAACGCAAGGCGACTTCGCAACATGGGTACCGAAACACATGAAGAGCCGTAACGAAACGCACGAGGAGCCTAGCCAAGGTTGGGTGACCAAGGGCAAGGCAAGGCGAGTTGGCAAGAGCGGCACCCAAATGCAATGCAAGGCCGGTTGGAGAGATGGGCGGCCAAATGCACGAAGAGCCGTAATGGAACGCATGAATGGCTGTAACGAAATGCATGAAGAGCCATAACGAAAATGACCACATAAAGGGAGCACTAGGAAAAAACACGAGCCGGAGGATAGATAAGAACGAATTTTGGCTTGGAGGTAGAGTTTTTAATACGACCTCACCAAGGTTGGGTGCCCGAACGCAATGCAAGGCGAGTTCTCAAGATGGGTGCCTAAACACAACGCAAGGCAGGGCGTGTTGGCAAGAGGGACACCCAAATACAATGCAAGGCCAGTTGGCAAGATGGGTGCCCAAACGCATTAAGGGCCGTAACAAAACGCACGAACGGCCGTAACGAAACGCACGAAGAGCCATAGCGAAAACGACCACACAAAGGGAGCACTAGGAAAAAAGACGAGCTGGAGGACAGATAAGAACAAATTTTGGCTTGGAGGTAGATTTTTTAATACGGCCTCACCAAGGTTGGGCACCTGAATGCAACGCAAGCCAAGTTCGCAATATGGGCGCCCAAACGCAACGCAAGGCGACTTCACAACATGGGCACCCAAACGCATGAAGAGTCATAATGAAACACATGAGGAGCCTGGCCAAGGTTGGGCGACCAAGGGTAAGGCAAGGCGAGTTGGTAAGAGGGGAACCCAAATGCAATGCAAGGCCAGTTGGCAAAATGGGCGTCCAAATGCACGAAGAGACGTAATAGAATGCACGAACTACCGTAACGAAATGCATGAAGAGCTGTAACAAAACGCATGAAGAGCCGTAACGAAAACGACCACACAAAGGGAGCACCAAGAAAAAAATGAGCCGAAGGATGGATAAGAACCAATTTTGGCTTGGAGGTAGATTTTTTAATATGACCTCTCCAAGGTTGGGCGCCTAAACGCAACGCAAGGGGAGTTCACAAGATGGGTGCCCAAACACAACGCAAGGCGAGTTCGCAACATGGGCGCCCAAAAACACGAAGAGCCTGGCCAAGGTTGGCGGACCAAGGGCAAGGAAAGACGAGTTGGAAAGAGGGGCACCCAAATGCAATGCAAGGCCAGTTGGCAAGATGGGAGCCCAAATGCACGAAGAAGCATAACTAAATGCACGAACAACCGTAACAAAACGCACGATGAGCCGTAACGAAATGCACGAACAACCGTAACGAAAACGGGGTGGAGTTTATACGTTTTTTACTTATTTTGTGGCAATCATTACTAGAATCTAGTGATGTAATGACTTTGATGTAATGAATTAATAATGACGTAATTATTGGTGAAATTTTAATTTGAATTTTTTTAATGTATAAATTGATTTAGTTTTTTTTTAAATTAATTTTAGTAATTAAATATAATGAATTTGATGTAACGACTTAATAATGATATAATTGATGGTAAAATTMTAATTTGGATTTTYTTTAATATATAAATTGATTYARTTTTTTCTAAAATCTGTAATTTTAATAACTAAATCTAATGAYTTARTTRTTGGTAAAATTTTAATTTGGATTTTTTAATGTATAAATTGATTTAGCTTCTTCAAAAATCTTTATTGGATTATGTAATTTTAATAACTAAAATCTATTCTTCATTTTTGAGGTGCAATTATTAGAAAAAAAAAGTCATAAAAAGAGCCGTACATAGTAAGTCATGAATTGATGGTTTTAAGAATTTTGGGTATCACAAAATTACCTAATGAAATTTCTAATCTGGATTTTTTTTATTGTATAAATTGATTTCATTTTTTTTTAAATTATGTAATTTTAATAACTAAAATCTGTAATTTCACTATTTTTTTCTTTTAAATTGTAAAATTGATAAATGAAAATGTAAAAAAATAAAAAACATAAAACCTTTGTATCACCCAATGGCACCTTATAAAGTAGCATCTTTGAAGTACAATTATTAGAAGAAAAAAGTCATAAAAAATAGGGGACTCACTTTCTATCTTTTGGCAGTTTTTGGGAAATTTTTTCCATATGAAATCCAGTGAGACTAAAAATTTCTCGGCCATTGTCTTCCTCACTGGATTTCAAATGGAAAAAATCTCCCAAAAAACTGCCAAAAGATAGAAAGTGAGTCCCCTATTTTTTATGACTTTTTTCTTCTAATAATTGTACTTCAAAGATTCTACTTATTAGGGTGCCATTGGGTGATCCAAAGGTTTTATGTTTTTTATTTTTTTACATTTTCATTTATCAATTTTACAATTTAAAAGAAAAAAATAGAGAAATTACAGATTTTAGTTATTAAAATTACATAATTTAAAGGAAAAACTAAATCAATTTATACAATAAAAAAAATCCAGATTAGAAATTTCATAACGTAATTTTGTGATACCCAAAATTCTTAAAACCATCAATTCATGACTTACTATGTACGCCTCTTTTTATGACTTTTTTTTTCTAATAATTGCACCTAAAAAATGAAGAATAGATTTTAGTTATTAAAATTACATAATCCAATAAAGATTGTTGAAGAAGCTAAATCAATTTATACATTAAAAAATCCAAATTAAATTTTTACCAATAATTAAGTCATTAGATTTAGTTATTAAAATTACAGATTTTAGAAAAAACTAAATCAATTTATATATTAAAAAAAATCCAAATTATAATTTTACCATCAATTATATCATTATTAAGTCGTTACATCAAATTCATTATATTTAATTACTAAAATTAATTTAAAAAAAAACTAAATCAATTTATACATTAAAAAAATTCAAATTAAAAGTTCACCAATAATTAAAAAACATCACTCGATTCCAGTAATGATTGCCACAAAATAAGTAAAAAATGTATAAACTCCGCCCCGTTCCATTTGCCTATAAGTACGATGTTTCCTGCTACTTTCTTGGGTAAAATATTTCTGTTTCATCCCGTTTTAATAATAAACTCTGAGGAAAAATAGTACCAAGAAACTTGTCGCCAAACATATTTCGTGTGTAATTCTTTTCGAGATGAGCAATACGATGTTTCCTGCTACTTTCTTGGGTCAAATATTTCTATTTCATCCTGTTTTAATAAACTCTGAGGAAAAATAGTACCGTGAAACTTGTCGCCAAACATATTTTGTGTGTAATTGTTTTCTAGATGAGCAACACTGCTGGGAAGCCAGAGACCCCAAGAAACATGTTAATTTGTGGAAATAACTCCATGAAATTAGGAACATATCTATAGGTTGACAGTAGTTCTAAAACTTATCCAAAATTATAAAAGAAGGAAAGTTGTTGAATGTAGAAATTTACTATTTAGAGATTGTTGAGTTGCAGGCCCATTTTGACGGCAAAAAACCATCAACGCGGCCTCCTACAGCAGCAGTTCGGGTGCACTTAGCAGCAGATCCGTTTGGTGTTTTTGTGGAGTCTGGTAGGGTAGATTCAGTATTGTTCAGGCAGGGAAATTTGGGCATACACTAGGGCGACCTCTCAGAGACAGATCTCACGCTTTTCTGATCACCAGAGCTCCCAGGGCGAGTTTTCCAGTGCATGTAGCGGTTGCTGCATTTTTGTGTGTTTTTTTTGTAATCCGGCAACAGTCATCCATACATCTTCCACATTGGGAGCATATATCAGCTTCCTTTCTTATTTATTCTTACAATTCAAGGTCAATTAGGACATAACATAATATATCTTCCTCATTTTCCTTCAATGTACTCTTAAAATTATCTTACAATTCAAGTGCTTCTTACCACGGGTGCTTTTACGTTTTCCTTGAATGAACTCAAGGAATCATATATTCTAAATCAATGTTATAAAGGATTTAATTTTCTATCATATGAATAAAAAATTCCTATATTCAATCTACACCTGTAAGGAGAATGCGGAACATGGAAAATTTAGGGAATTTATAAGGACTAAACGTACTGGTGAAAGATAAAGCTTAGGAAACAAAATCATAGCTAAGGAGAATCCTTCATTTGAGGAAACAAATGATTCTTAAGTCATGAACCAAACCCCATTTTTCAGGCTCTCATGAAGCCTTAGGGCGAAAGCACTCATTTCAAGCTAAATCTGGAAAAACTTCCCGTAGTTTCAAAATAGATTTACATAGGCAAATGGGCTATGCTCTTCTATGCCCGAAGATGGCTCACTGGGGTCTGCCCCTCTCGATGTTGCTTCCACAATGCTCCATACGATACCATACCCAATACCGACACATAAGAGTACATTGGGGCATTCGATCCTGCTATATATAAAGATTACTAAGCATTATGATTTTGTTATCCTCCCAATCATCACAAAGAAAACTTAGATGTCCTTTCCTCTGTCCAACAACAAGCAAAGGAAGCTAGCTGATTCAAAACTGAAAATATCTAGACAATAGAAGTCATTTCATAAATTATTATTATATTTAAAAATTACTTTTTGGACAGTGGGAAGAATGTTCAGTGACAACCCCGATCAAACACATTATACACCAACAAATATCCTACTTGCTTCCACTCTATTTGGTATAATTAATTCAAAATAAGTA